>JBBYHH010481448.1:0-11233 GCA_038382905.1 Daphne laureola
GTTCCGCAGGCAGGAGAGAACTCCTGCTGTGCTTACTGAGTATGCTGTCTTTTTGGTTCAAAGGAGGAATGGTTTGGTCTTAAGTGAGGTCTTTGATGTATAGGGAGGGAAGGGTTTAGCAGCAGGACTAGTTTTATAATAGTCCTGTCTATACGATGTAATTCTTTTGATACATATATGGAATACCTGCAACTTTGATAAAAAAAAAAAAACATGCAGACAAGTGACTCTCACTCTCCCTCTCCCTCTATCTGTTCCAAAGAGCGTAGACTTGTTTTGAAAAATCAAAAACTTTAGGCGACAAGAGAATGCATAAAGGCCAACTACCTAAAAAATATAAGGGACGTGGAATTGTTACCTGATAAAGAGAGATAAATAACTATAAGGCAAATTTACAGCTCCAAAACCAGAAAGGACAGCCATCACAGTGACTCCAATAACAGCAATTCTGCTAACCAACTGAGGCATGGTAAAGAAACCTGTAAAAACAAGCGGCATAAGGGAGAGGGGGATATAACCCATCAGCAACTTCTCTGTACAAGTTGAATACAAGAATTATTGCATTCAGTCTTGAAAGCATGTTGGTTGGCTTGCTCATCCATCCAATAAAAAAGGGTGAAAATGCCCCTAGAAGTAAAAGAAATGAATATACATACATCATCAGCAGCAGCAGCACCTTAATCCCAACTACGTTGGGATCGGTGGCATGAAGTTTATAAAGGCAATTAATTGTCAAAAATTAGTTGACATCATAAATTCATGCAGAAGCAAAATGGCAAAGTTTTACACCGGATGCCCTTCCTGTCGCAACCTTCTTTCGAAGGAAAAATGAGATGAAATTTCAAACCGTATCATCATAGGTTTTTTCACCTTCATGGAAAATATCACAAGACAGTGATGAATTGAGATAATTGCTCGTCATGTCCCATCACAAGGTTGATATTGCAGAATCAACATGTACATCTTGGAACATGACTATAAATGAATATACATAAAATGAAAATTTATCGAATATATAGGAGGAAAGCTTTTCCTTGAGGATACTAAAGTAGTAGGTTTTGTAAGCCTATGTTTTAGTGCTTACTTTTCTGTATAGGGTTTAGGGTCAAAGAACCTTACACCCAAATGCAGCGCGGTTCTCCAAAGTGTATGGCAAAACTTTCAATTAGCTACTATGATAAGAAATAAGATTTTTAAAATATTGTTTCTGGATTTACCCGTGTCCTAATAAATGCACCTATCGATCTTCAGTTTGATATCAACATAAAATCAGTAAATATCACCACCATGGGAATACATTCACGAGTACTTATACAGTAACAATATTGGAACACAATCCCCATATGATTTCGCAAAAGGAGGAACCTATTCAACACAGAGAAGAAATGGAGAAGCAACAAAAGGTTAACATATCAGAATAAACCTTTGTCTGGAGACGGCATAGGAAAGTGAACACCCATTCGCCAAAAAGCATAGAGAAATGCCAGCAAAAATAAGATGGCTCCAAGTGCAGCCCGTTCTTTCCTTACACCTGAAATATGTATGTCAACAAAAGAGAACCATATTACATAGCATCAAGGCATAAAATTCTAGAAAGAACCTTGATGAGATGACCTCAGCTTGTCGTTTCATGAAAAAAAAACTAGTATATGTTTATGAATCTTTCACTATGAACAAGATTCGAATGAGAATTCTCCCTTTCTTAAACTAAGAAGGTTAGCAGGTATATACAGTTGAAAAAAAAATGCAGATCATATGGCGTATTCTAGTGAGAGTCTCCATTCTTCTTTCAACTTTAGTCATTGCAAGAGGAAAGTCATATCTTTGAGTACCTTGTACACATGAAAACAAGAACTACAGAACCCTTAATAAAAGACCTGAAGCGAAAAAAAATGTATAGTTACTTAAACGTAAATACTGTCATTAAGCTGAGTCGGATTTTCATTCAGGCTACGTCATTACCTAAGAGAAATGTTCAGTTCGTGTTACACCTATCTAACAAATTATATGTCAACTAGCAAAACAGAAACATAAATCAGAGATCCCTGTTATCGCAAGGTACTATAAGGTTTACAGTACATGATAACTCCAAGCACAAATACGGAGTATACTGCATATAGACTGCAGAGCTGAGCTGAACTTGCCAAATCCAAATGCAAGACAAAGTGCTAACAGGTTCCTAATTGATTATGGGTTCCTAGCTATTGAAGTTTGCTGCAATATAAAGCTTCCTGTTGACTTCTGAATTTCAAGTTCTTTTTGCACCATGTTCTTGTGTTAGCCTATAAATATGTAGTTTTGGATTTCATTCGCCATTTAACCAACAATGTTCAATTGGTTTTGCCTTGTTGAATCAACACTTTTAAATCCTATCAAAAAGTTTTCTTTCTATTTCTTTCCTTTTAAACAAATTATTATCAAGAAAATAAACATGATCGCTACACAGAAATTTTAGCAAACAAATAAAAAGGGGTTATGTAATAGGGCTATCACAAAGAATAATATTCCCTCCGTCCTCAAAAAATTGTATCATTTGACTTTGCTGTTTCAATGTTCAATGTTTGACTCAATTTTTAATTTTTAATAAAGATAAACAATATAAAAAAATTAAGAAAAAATATATTTAGCAAATTTGGATATCAAATAATGGTTCCCAAATGAATTTTCAAGTTTTCAATATCTATAAATACATGAAAATAAATTATAGATTAAATACAGTGAAACTGTCAAAATAAATGATACAATCTTTTGAGAATAGATAGAGTATAACATATGTAGAGGCCTTATGAACAATAATTTGTCGTTTTACGGTTTCTTTTGCCAATTTGTGAGACAAGCCGGTGTCGTTTCCCCTTTATTTATCATTTTAATTTTTTTAATTACCCCATCGTGGAACAATGTTGAAAAAAAACTAGTATAAATACTTTGGGCTAGGTTCCCTGAATATTTGGGCCTTGTCATAGCCCAACTTTAGCTGTAAAAACATACAAAATTTGGAGGGCCTGGCCCAATTTCATCAACATGTCACTTGTGGCTCTTGTTTTTCCATAATCTTATTCAAGTCATTCCCCTCCACAAAAACTGAAAAAATTAATGAAAATGATCATCAAATTAACTAAAAAACCCGTCGGCTAAGAAAACCAAAAGCTCAAAAAATTTCAGACAACAAAACAAAAACTACTTGTATTTTCAAATTCAATACTAGTGGTCTCAATTCGAGCAAGCTGTTGGAAGAAGCTTGTTTGTTCATAGAAACTGCACCAGACAGAGCAAACTCTGCCTCTGTGCCGCCATGGCTGCAGCTTCAGTATCAGCTAGAGGAGTGAACATAGGCATCATCACTCCTCAAAATTCCAAAAACCCATCTCAATTCCTCGGCCAAAATCTCAACTTTAGGCTCCCCACAAGACCCACCATCTCAAAACCCAGGAAAGCCGATTGCTTTACCTTGAAATCTCAACTAATCGACGCCGTTCACGATCTGTTCGTCGGTGTGGGAATAGGTTTGCCTTGTACAGTTATGCAGTGCGGTGATATGATTTACAGGAGCACCTTGCCCAAGTCAGACGGGTTGACTATTACTGTCCCTGGAGCGATTCTGGCTTTGGGCGCTCTGTCTTACCTCTGGGCAACACCTGGTGTGGCTCCTGGGTTTTTTGACATGTTTGTTCTTGCTTTTGTTGAGAGGTTGTTCAGACCAACTTTCAAGAAAGTGAGTGGCTTTGTTGTTGAATTGGCCCTGTTGTTTATCTGTGACCTTATTGTGGAGATAATATAATGGTGGCTGGTTGAATTTGTTGTGTTTTCAGGATGATTTTGTTTTGGGGAAGAAGTTGGGTGAGGGCGCTTTTGGTGTAGTTTACCGAGTTTCGCAGGCTAAGAATCGATCCTCGAAGGTTTGCATTTCTCAACTTTGCACTTTTTCATATGGAGACTTCTGTTCATTATGATATTAGCTTTGTTTTAGAAACTAAGATTCTGAAGTTGTAATGTTTTTAGATTGCAATGTTCGAGTTTGAAGGGGATGTGGTGTAGTTTAAGTGAAAAATAGTACTTTGCTGACTTGTTCTTCTCTGTCAATAGAAGGAAGGTGACTTGGTACTGAAAAAGGCTACTGAATATGGTGCAGTCGAGATATGGATGAATGATCGTGTTCGAAGAGCGTGTGCGAACAGCTGTGCTGATTTCCTGTATGGCTTTCTCGAGGTGTTGCTCTTTATGACTTCTATTACCGTATAGGTTAAGGGTATCATTATCTCAAGCGATATATTCATTTCGATGTTTAGTGTCTTAAGCCTAGCGTACTTTATGTTGTTGCTCGTTTCGGAGTACATTTGATTCCAGTAATTGATAGTTTTCACATGAAAACATGACAGTCTTCAGCAAAGAAAGGTCCTGAATATTGGCTGATATGGCGGTTTGAAGGAGAGGCAACCCTCGCAGATTTACTGCAGAGCAAAGAGTTCCCGTACAATGTTGGTACATTCTAAAGCAATCCATTTGATCTATTTCTGTTATTATGGACATCTGCTATTAGATACATAATCTGTTTCATAAAAGTTTACATTCATACATAAGTTTTGGTGTTTCTTGGGATCCCAATTTTGAATGATGGTATTATGACCTTCCAGGTAGAAACCATGATTCTTGGAAAGGTTCAGGACTTACCTAAAGGCCTGGAAAGGGAAAACAGAATCATTCAGACTATAATGAGGCAACTCTTATTTGCCCTGGATGGACTGCATTCTACCGGGATCGTACACAGAGACATCAAGCCACAGAACATTATTTTCTCTGAAGGTAATGTTAGCTAAGCTTGGTGTAGTCATAAAGGCTTGCACCAAATTTTTGTGTTGAACCCTTGAGTGATTAAAATTTAAAACCTTGAGCAGGATCTCGTACATTTAAGATCATTGATCTTGGCGCTGCAACTGACTTGAGAGTCGGCATCAACTATATTCCCAAGGAATTCCTTTTAGATCCCAGGTAAATTCATACTCCCTCCGTCCCTGAAAAGTTGATTCATTTGACTTTCATGTTCTGTGTAGCAGTGTTTGACTCAAATATTTCTAAGATAAATAGTGAAAAAAAAATAAAAAAAAATTTTACTTCAAATTATGATATACATGCGAATTATTCAACTTTATATGTTGAAACATTCATGAAAATAAATCATAAATTAAATACCTTGAAAACAACAAAACAAATGAATAAACTTTTCAAGGATGTAGGGAGTATGTAGTGTATGACTATCGTCATTTTTAACACATTGTGAACAAAACGAATCTCGTCGAAAACCTGGCAACAGTGAAGAAACATGTGTTATCTGATCATACATCTTCATGTTTTACCTCGAGTATAGTTTTGATATTTTCCTCATGCAAAACCGTTGGGTGTGCAATCTGAAAGTAGTGTGGACTTGGAACCTCCATATTCGATGTTATACACATGTATATGCAATTTTGTGCAGCCATATTAGTTTAGAGTGAGAGTTCATTTCAGCATAGACTTGGAGGGTAAAGTGCAGATTAATTCAGCTTTAACTAGGATATTTTGATTTGGTTGAATTGGAGAAGTTCCTCATCATGTGGAATTTTGAATCATTGCTCTCTATCAGATTCACATCTTTAGAGTCCAGATATTCAGTCTAAGGGTTAGTACATGATTCTGTGTGATAATGTTCTTATCCAGTCCAGTGCTATTAGCAATGTTTTACAGGAAGCACTTTCTCCGATTTTATTCTTTTCCATTTTCATTACTACTTAGCAGTGCTATATTTCTGCAACAGAAAGAGGTCTGCTAGTTTTTTACTTCAACCATATCTTGAAAGCTGATATCTTGATCTAGTATTTTGTAAGTATTTGTTTTGAAATGGTTAAATTTCAGGTATGCTGCACCAGAACAATACATCATGAGTACACAAACTCCGTCTGCTCCATCCGCCCCAGTAGCAACTGCACTCTCACCAGTTCTATGGCAGGTTCTTATATAAGTAATTTGCTTTCTTTGTACTCCCTCCGTTCCAGAAAGATTGTTGTGTTTGACTTTGATATTTCAAGTTGCTGTGTTTGACTCAAAATTTTACTAAGATAAATAGTGAAAAAAATTCAAAACAATAAATAAATATATCTAGAAAATTTGGATTTCAAATTATGAGAAACATATAAATAGTTTAACTTTACGTGTCAAGAAATTTATAAAAATAAATCATAGATTAAATACTGTGAAACAGTAAAAACAAAAACTGCAATCTTTGTGGGACAGAGTGAGTATTTCGTTTTATTTTCTATCATAAGAAATCTTCATATGTTAACTAATGCTTGTAATGTCTTATGGACCACAGTTGAATCTGCCAGACAGGTTTGATATCTACAGTGCTGGTCTTATATTTATGCAAATGGTAAGAGAAAAAACCTTAAATTGAAAAAGTTCTAGACTTGGAAGGCTTCTCATCTTCTCATCCAGAAAGATTCAAACTTTTTTCAAAAGCAATCTTACTTATTTACTAATTTTTGCAGGCATTCCCATCTTTACGGTCTGATAGCAGCCTGATACAGTTTAATCGCCAGCTAAAGAGGTGTGATTATGACTTGGTGGCATGGAGGGAGAATGTCGGGTCTCGTACCATGTCTGACCTCCGGAGGGGCTTCGAGCTGTTGGATTTAGATGGTGGAATAGGATGGGAACTCCTAACTTCCATGGTTCGATATAAAGCACGACAGAGAATCAGCGCAAAAGCGGGTTTGGCTCACCCGTATTTCAACCAAGAAGGGTTATTAGCTTTGTCCTTCATGCAGAATCTCAGGCTGCAACTCTTTCGAGCTACACAGCAGGATTACAGCGAGGCTGCTAAGTGGATCATCCATCTAATGGCGAGATCTGGAACCGAAAAAGATGGTGGCTTTACCGAAGCTCAGCTACTAGAACTCCGGGTCTGCGCTTGCTGAACCATAATGTTTTAGGGTTTATATATATACATTCATTTCTTTGGTTAACATGCTGCACTGTCATGATCATCATTTGCAGGAACTGACCCCTAAACGCAAGGCAAGTCCGCAACGAAACGCACTTGCTTCGGCTCTTCGGTTACAGCGGAAGATCATTCGGACCCTGAACGAGAGCGTGGACGAGCTAACCCAACGACGGTCAAGCTTCTGGTGGAGCAGGTGGATCCCAAGACAGGAATAAATGGTGCGCACACAGGAAATGCATACTACTTACAGGCTCTTGTAAGTTGCTCCTATTTGACTTCACCGAGAGCTTTCATCTGACTTCATCTGTAAGTAAGCCCTGTATCTAATCATACTTGTATCACACGCTACCTAGACACTTAGTTTTTATGAAAGTAGGAGACAATCTAGTAAAAAGAAGCAGCTTTTTTTCATGAATATTCAATTTGTAACCTCCTACAGAATGAAGTGAAAAAGCTCTAGTTGATATACTACTATAAACTAAGATCCAATCAAAGTATCCTCTATTTCCTGAGAGTTTCCTGAGCCAGCTGCCATATGGTTTCTTGAACAGCAAGAAAAAGGACTGCCATGTGTATGTGTATGTGTGCACGCTTGTGGATGTTAGTATTTTTTTTTTGAAAAATGTCAAATTTATCATCAATGTTTGTTTATTGATATTTTTTTATCACTATTCTTAAAAATGGTTCTTATTTGTCATCGTTGTCAGAGTTTTAGGTTTAATTTGGTCACTGTCATTAAAAATTATCACAATGGCGTCATTTGTTGTTGATGGTGCTCTTAATTAAGATGACATGACTTTCATCGGCATCGGCATCGGCATCTTTTCTGAATGTCTCGTACCATCATTGTCGTCTTCTTTTTCGAATGTCTTCGGCCCGACGTCTTCGTCGACATTGATTTCCCTCGTCGAGGCGAGGCGAGACGTCTCCAGATTTCATCGAATTCCAAACCGATGCGAGCTTGAAGCTAATTTTCTTTGCCGATTCCCTTCTTTCCGGTGTCGGTGACGTTCTCATCTTCTTGCTGAAACTCATCTCCGGCAGTGATCTTCTCGTCGAAACCCTAAGATTTGCTAAGTCGAATGTCAAGTATCATTTTTTATCACACGTGACAGAACTTTGACGGCAAACTGACGTCGTAATGGCATATACGAACCACTAAACGTTTTCAGTGATAAAATTGTACCATCAAACTATATAAAATGACAAATTAGAGCATTTTTAAGAGTAGTGGTAAAAAAATGCCAATAAACGAACATTGATGATAAATTTACTAATTTAGACTTTTTCCTTTTTTTTTTTTGTAAAAATTATTGTCTGTTTTGTTTTTTCTTCTTCTTCTTCTTCTTGTTCTTCATGTTCTGAAAAAAGAAAAAGAAAAGAAAAAGAAAAAGGGGATTAGTGGTTCAGTTAAGTGGTCCTGCAACTACATGCAACCTTACTGGCCTTAGTAATTCCAACGGATTAGGCGCCGCAAATCAACAATTAGCTGTAGCTTACCATTGTGCAGTTTCCTTCTTCAAAACGTGATTGCTATCGATAATTCTAGTTACCTTACAATTTATCTACATATCATCAAAACGCAGCGAAGTACTCCAATATATATACATATCATCAATCTCAAACAATACACACCACAACGGCTTCCAAATAGGCAAATGTCGTCTTACCGCGTACGTGCTTAGAGGAAGTTCCAACTAATCTGAAAGAGCACATCATATAACCAATGCAAAAACCAAATATATATAAACCAAAAAAAATTGCAGAAGAGACTCAACCTAAACCGAATCTAAAATGAACGAGACCAAACAACTTAGGTTAAAACATGATGAACTAAAATACTGTAAATATTTATACGTATACATTAATAAAATAAATAATTGCGTTTCAAATAAAAAGTCAGGTTGAACCAAAACGGGGGTCGCTAATAGTATGAACGGTCATGGTCATGGTCATGGCAGCGGGCGAATGGTCTCCCATTTAATCTCATTGTCATTCCTATCAGCAAACCATGTGATCACTTGGCATACATGGATGCAAAAACTACACACACACACACATATATATATATATATATAGTTTTTTGTAAATAACTAAAAAAAAAATCATAATAGTTTGATATAATTGATCCATCTGATTTTTTGTAAATAATTGATCCATCTAATTTTTAATCTATAATTTTTCTCAATATTTGGGTATAGATTAAAAAAAAAATTATGTACAAATAATAAATAGATGTTTGTAGTATCTAATACTCTCTTCGTCCCTAAATAATGTTACATTTTATGTGGACGCGAGGATTAAGATAAATGTATAGTTTTATATAGTTTGACATAATTATCCTTAATTTGAAGTTGCATAAAAAATGAGATAACTAGAAAAAATAAAGATAAAATAAGAAAAATTTAGTAATTTTGCAACAGAGAAGTTTTTTATTTAAGGAAAGTGTATAATTCTTCATAGATAATTTAAAAGAAAATGTGTATAATTTTTCAGAGACGGGAAGTATTATTACTGTTGTAAATGTACATATTATTCAATTTCCTTTGTTATTTGCAAAGAAAAGAAGACAATATTGTTTAAAAAGAAAAAAAAATACATTTAGGATGGAGGGAGTATTCTATATTTTTATTTTAAAAAATGAATAAATTATTTTTAATCATTATTTGAGTACAATATAAAAATATAAACTATCCATTATTTTAAGATGGATATAATATTTAATCTTAGATGGAGAATATTGAGTATTGTGGAGAGTTTATAAGCAGCAATGTGATTGTGAAACACGAGAAGCTCACGTGCGACACGCACCTCCTTGCTCCTCGTTCAACTATACAGTATTATTTTTAAGATGCCACACGAGACACTGTATTTTTAAAGCTGTAACACTTCGGTCATCGAGCTTTTACTTTGTGCTTCTATTCTCCCAAGCAACATCTGGGTGTCTTTCACTCCAGATCACTTTATATATATGAATTTATTTATTTGTTATTTCAATAATTAAATATATTTGAAAAGATTGCATTGACACACCGTATTTATACTTTACAAACATATTGTTAAAAAGTTTTTTTTTTTTTTTTATTGAAGGTAATGACGTTCATTCAATATCAACAGGAAAAAATCAGAGAAATACCATAAGGGAGGATGAGAGGCCTTACTTAAAAATCCTAGTGCTCTAACCTAAATCAAGCACAAAAGTAGATAGTGGATCTCCCTACCGAAGACCACGTTCCATTTTGAATTCTTTTGTCGGGCTCCCGTTTACTAAGATTGAGACTGAAGCAGATGAAAGGCAGGATTTAATCCAATTCAACCATTTTTGGCCAAACCCCATTTGTTTCATCACAGAAAAAAGGTAGCTCTAACTGATAATTTCAAAAGCTTTTTCAAAGTCCACTTTCAGAATCATACCTTTTTTTCTTTTTTGTTTCATGTGGTTGATTGCTTCATTTGCGATGAGGATGCCATCACTGATGTGATGCCCTTGAAGAAACCCTGTTTGGACCTCGCTAACAAGAAGAGGGAAGGTGCTCTTCAATCTTTCTGCTAACACTTTTGAGAGCACTTTGTATTGATAACCCACGAGGCTAATCGGCCTATATTGATTTAGGCCTACTGGCTCTTTGGATTTCGGCACTAGAGCAATGAAAGAGGCATTCCAGCCTTTGCCTATCTTTTATGAAGCTTCGAAGTATTTGATGAATTGGAAGAAGTCATTTTGTAGAATCTCCCAATGGTCTTTGAGTAGTTTAAAGTTTATCCCGTCCGGCCATGGAGCTTTTGAGCTGCCGCAATTCCATACTGCTTCTTTAATTTCTGCCATTGTGAATGGTTTTTCAAGTGATTCGGCTATGTTGAGGGGGGGTCTCTTGAATTTGTTGCTGAAGAAGGAGCTCCTCTTAGGAGATGGCTCTTTGAATTGTTTTTCAAAAAAACTAGCAGATTCTTCTTTGATCAAACTTGGTGTGTCTGTCCAATTGCCATTAATTTGCAGACCTCTAATGTTGTTCTTCATTTGTCCGTTCTTATTTTTGTTGGCTGCAGAAGGGCTTCATATTATGATGGAAGAGGCTATAGAAAAAAATATGTTCAAAGGCATGAAATTGGAACACCATCAGTCCAGCTTTCACATCTACAATATGCGGATGACACAATATTTTTCGGGACATGGGAAAAGAGCAACATATCAAATTTGATGTGCCTGCTAAACTGTTTCTGGATTGTCTCGTGCTTAAAAGAAAATCTGACAAAGACCAA
>JBBYHH010481559.1:0-11232 GCA_038382905.1 Daphne laureola
AGCTTTCTAGACAATGTGAGATATGTGAGTTTCTAAGTTGATGGGATTTTAAGGTCTTTATGTGAGTATGTAAATTTATAAGTAAGAGGGTCAATTTGTAAAATTTTATGGGTGTAATTATAAAGTTCACACTCCATGTCCGGGAATGTTCTTTGGCCATATTCCCCAGCCATATTACTCGGCCATGTTACTCGATCCGAGAGTTGTTCCACGAGAATATTTCTCGACCCCAAAGGGACTAAGTCCCGAAGGTCATATTGATGGTCTCAAAGGGTATATTCATGGACCCGTAGGGCTTATTGATGGCCCTAAAAGATATTATAATCACCCAAATGGCGTGTGATGGCCTCGGAGGGCATATAAAAAATCTTATACTATTCCTCAAAGGAATTTTCTCGAATCAGGAAGTACAAGTGTGATATCCATTGGATCTTTTACCCGGATTTCCACAGACGACATCAAGGTTGAGTCCAAGCTTAATATTGTGAGAAGTGAGTCTCTTAAAATGTATTTATAGTGTTGAAGATGAGCGCTCTTAGAGCTTTCTAGGCAATGTGAGATATATGAGTTTCTAAGTTGATAGGTTTTAAGGCATTTATGTGAGTATGTGTGACTTTGCGCTAAATTATACTCCCTTTGTCCCAACAAAATTGATACATATTGACCCAAAATTGATACAAAATTATAATATTGATGAAACTGGATGGCGTATTGATGGCCCCGGAGGATATTTTAATCACCCCAGAGGGTGTGTGATGGCTCTAGAGGGCTTATAAAAAATCTTATACTATTCCTTAAAGGGATTTCCTAGAATCAGGAAGCACAAGTGTGGTATCCATTGAGTCTTTTCCCTGGATTCCCACAGACGATAGTCCAAGCTTAACATGGTGAGAAGTGAGAGTCTCTTAAGAGGTATTTATAGTGTTAAAGATGGGCGTTCTTAGAGCTTTATAGACAATGTGGGATATGCGAGTTTCTAATTTGATGAGTTTTTAAGGTCTTTATGTGAGTATGTAAATTTATAAGTAAGATGCTCAATTTGTAAAATTTTATGGGTCTAATTATAAAGTTCACACTCTATGCCCGAGAATATTTTAAGGCCATGTTCCCCGGTCATGTTACTCGGTCCGAGAGTTGTTCCCCGATAATATTTCTCGATCCCTAATGGACCAAGCCCCGAAGGTCATATTGATGGCCTCGGAGGGTGTATTGATGGACCCGGAGAGCGTATTGATGGACCCGGAGAGCGTATTGATGGCCCCAAAAGATATTAATCACCCAAAGGACGTGTGATGGCCCCAGAGGGCATATGATGGACTCGGATGGCATATGAAAAATCTTATACTATTCCCCAAAGGAATTTTCTCGAATCAGGAAGTACAAGTGTGGTATCCATTGGGTCTTTTGCCTGGATTCCCACAGACGACACCAATATTAAGTCCAAACTTAATATGATGAGAAATGAGGGTCTCTTAAAGAGTATTTATAATGTTGAAGATGAATGCTCTTAAAGCTTTCTAGGAAATATGAGATATATGAGTTTATAAGTTGATAGGTTTTAAGGCCTTTATGTGAGTATGTTACTTCACGCTAAATTATACTCCCTCTGTCCCAGCAAATTTGATACATATTCCTTTTTGAGTCGTCCCAACAAAATTGATATGTTTCCTTAAAAGGAATCATTTTTACATCAACTTTACCTTATTACCCTTCATTTCCCTTCCACTTAAAAAAGCTACTTTTGTCTTAATCTTCGTACTCAGTTAAATGTATCATCTTTGCTGGGACGAAGGGAGTACATGATTAATTTTAAATTTTTGATGGACAACCCACCAATATATAAAAGTGTAAAAAACTTCACGAACTATTTTGTAAAGTTTTAGTAATTGATGGACTAATTGTGTAGCTTTTCTAATTTTTGGAAAAGTTTAATGTATACAAATTTAAGGAATAAATATGTTAATGTATAAAAGTTTATTATTAAATGGTAGAGTGTGTCTTTAAAAATAATGGAGAAAAAGTTTATTTTAAAAACTTTAGGTCTTATTGTCAAGTTTATAATAATTAAAATGATATTATTTATTACTAATATGATTCAAAATATACTACAAAATTTTATTTTTTCCAAGAATATGAATATAATTTGTTATGTAATGGGGTCAATTTATAAAATTTGATGGGTCTAATTATAAAGTTTACACTATATCCCTGTAAGTTAATCATTTTAGTCACTTTTGTTTTAATATATTAATGATAAAAATTTATAAGTTTATGGACTATTTCGTTAAGTTTTCAAAAGTTTAAGGAATAGTTATTTATCTTTTTAAGTTCTCTAAAAATTTAAGGACTAAATACGTTAATAGATAAAAGTGTAAAAAAAAATCACGGACTGTTTTGTAAAGTTTCAATAGTTGAGAGACTAATCTAATTAAATGGTAAATTGTGTCTTTAAAAATGATGGGAAATTTTTTTATTTTAATTTGAGTATAATTTAAAATTTAGAAAGAATGACATTTGGGGAAATATTTCACTTTTTAAGATAAATGATAAAAGTTGAAATAAGTTAAGTTAACGGCCCAGCGCATAAGGCTTTGGTTTATACAGTTAGAGAACTAAGGTTTGATTCCCAATGTGTGAAATTTTATTTATTCGACGGATTGTGTGGTGTGGGTCCTATCTATTGCTGACTTGTCATCACCAGAAACTCTCTGAATGAAGAAAAATCCTGTATTAGTATTATATATAGATAGAGCCAGTTTTCTTTCTTTATGCCTTTTGCTATGGACCATTTCTCTTTCTATTTCTGTTCTTGCTTCCTTTAGAGACTTGTAGAGGGTGTACCTTTTAGCTCTCTGGAACCTGTTATTTCCTAATCCAAGAGTGTCTAGTCATAGTAGAATAGATACTGGTTAACACTAAGGAGTATACACGAGTATTGACATTCTCTCGACTATGATGTTTACGCCCTCGGTCCCAGAGTGGGTATATTAGATTAATTGGCAACGAGATCTAATTCGGGGTCTGGAAGTGCTCCTTTCTGCACTATTTACTAGTTATGGCCCTCATGGCTACTATGTTGCTCTCTTAAGACTTCGATGTTTCTATTACCCTATGTTGACTTGTTTAATGAAATAAGTCTTTACCGTTCAAAAAAGGAAGCAACCACAACGTGGATTCAAATGGATGGTTGAGAACAAGAGACGTTTGTGCCTAAATGGTCCATGAATTGCTTAAATCTTGGTATGCTTAACATTGAATTGTGTCGTTTCCGTGAATTGCTTCAGAAAGGTCGCACCTGCAAAATTGCAGAGCATGCTAAATCCATATCCTACAATTGTTGAATCCAGTGGTTGTCCCGTTCACCATTTTGGTTAGGGATAACAATGGATGGATTAAAACTGCAAACCGTGACAATTGACAGTTTTATCGCGAAACTTTCCTTTTCACTAATTTAATCTTGAAATCCAATAAAAAGGAAAGAAAATTCCATAATGGTACCCGACAATTGACGAGTTTCCAGATGTGGGCTACTTACTAATGGCGGCAGAGGATGACAGTGGGATGGAGACAGAGCTTGTGAACAGTGTAGAAGAGATTGTTAAATTGTAAATTTTGCAAAGGCTTTGAGTACAAAAACTCTATTAAATTAGATTGAAAAATATAAATTTATCATTATTATTTTGAAATATTTAAATTCACCATTATATTTAAATTTTGAATATAGTTTCATAATTACTCTATTAATCATAAAAATTCTCCGTTAATAAATTATATTTTACATTCTTATATTTTTCACATAATATATTTAACACTCAAATTTTCACTTATTAATAAAAATACTATCTTCATCAAACCCTAACTTTTAAAAAATTAGAAACTTTTTAGCGAACCTCGATAGTAAAATGCGTCATTTTCCCTTTAATGTTCTACCCGTGCACCAAAATACCTGCAGTCAGTAGTTGCAATTGCATTGACGCTACAGGACCTTATGCTGCAACGTTAGCTACTGCGAATGCACCGGTAGCAGTAGCACATGAGGCTTTGCCTTTTCTTTCTTCAATCCGGAGGTCGTAAATCCAGAATACAATAGTCCACTGGTTGCAGCTTGCATGGTCTTTTGGGTGAAGTCATGTGTTAAGTTCCAGGCGCATTTGCTCCACCAGCGACTCCTCGACATGATCCATGAAACTGGATAGGTTCTGCCTTGTGTGTGCGTCAAGGGAGTTCACTTTGTCCTACATGAAAAAGAGTTATGGTATAAAAATATGACAACACTATCTCCATCTTAGCTTAAAGAAAACAAGGAGGATTCCATTTCAATTAATCTGCATGGTAAGCGCTTGTAAGGACTAAAGTAACAGATATTAAAAGAGATCTGCGAGAGCACAAAATGAAACATTCTTCATACCAGAAAGAAAATAACACAGAAGGTGATAACTGGTACGTGGGATAGTTCTTTGTTTCCGTATTAAAATGCAACTAATGATCTGATGGACTTGAGCGCCTAAAATGGGAATGCAAGTCTAAAATCAAAGACCATGACTAGAGATGTAAAACAAACTGAACCGTTCACGAACCAGTTCAAGCTCGAGCTCGAATAACATTAAACGAGACGAACTTCACAAACCACGAACTCGAGCTGAAACTTTGATTCGAATATTAAAACAAGCTTAACTCGAACCTTTAAGGTACGACTCGAGTCAGCTAGCTTAACTCGAACCTTTAAGGTACGGCTCGAATGCTAGCGAGTCAATTCGAGTTAGGGGTGTAAAACAAACTGAGTCATTCGCGAGTCAGTTCGAGCTCGAACAGTCGAACCACGTTAAACGAACTGAGCTTCACGAGCCACGAACCCAAAAAGGAGCACGTTTTGGGACAATTTACAGCTTAATCATTGTTTTTTATATTTTAATTAATTAGGTACTTAAGTTATTTCAAGCTCTCGAATTATCGAGCCTAGCTCAAGCCATGTTTTTCGAGCTTTGTTTGAGCGAACTCGAACTCTAGCCGACTTTCACGAACTCGACCTCAAACCAATGATGTTCGAGTTCGGTTCGGTTTGTTTACACCCCTAATCATGACAAGAGCTTCATACTCCGCATGTTCTCTGATCATTTCCCATGTATATTCATGTGAGGAAAGAACAATGGCAGCACCAAGAAAATGCGTTGTAGCATTATCCCTAGTCCATCTTATACATAGATCTTTTACACCCAAATCTATGAATTGGTGTGCATACATGCACTTCTATCCGTTTCAGGGCTTAGTAATGGATGCTTTATTGAAATATAGATGTTCATTAGTTTGCCATGTATTTCAGTCTTCAATAGTTCCCAGGGCATCTCTTACAGGTTTTCTGACCTACTTTCACAGCTTCAAAGTTGACCAAACCGCACTATTAGCTGCTGCATAAGTTTAATGCAGTGCAAGAAGAAAGTTCAAGGCAAACTCTCTGTTTCTTGGTAACAGTTCCATTTCATACCAGGGCATATCTTAAAAGTTATTAAGAACACATTTGAGCATTTCGTGCTCCAGGGATCAATATACCAATCACAAAGCGTATAGAACACATGAATGTTCCGAGACATGCACCTAAAATGCAAAATCATTGAAATGCATGAACAAGAAATGTAAATAAAAAATGTGCATCGATGTTCTTTTTATGAACTAGAATCATACAAAGGAATGGTGTAAATTTCACCCACCTCGACTTTGCAAAGTAAACTCAGAGAAACTCCCTTCGAATGACTATTTGAGTTCTTAACTGAAATTAGCTTCAGTGGAGAACTCGAAAGTGGCCAACCTTGACCAATCTTTATGAATGCATCTATTTCTCCAATCATGTGAGCTACAATCATCTCATCGTTCTCCACATAATCAACAGAATGCCTGCATAGAGGACCAGAACACCAATCTTTTATCATTACATTTTCATAATAGAAACATTGTAGGAAAAAGCTGACTGCAGGAAACCTATGCACTCAGTTTTGACGTTACACACTTAATTGTGGTCCAATTAGGATAAACTAACAATTCGCAAACCATTAAAAAGGTGTTTAACTTCAGTTCAGTAAAGTGTCCCAATCACCTTTAAAGACTTACATTGTGCCGGATTTTAAGCTTGGTGCCAACACACAAAACTTAGGGACTGAAACACAGTTCTAAGGCCTAGAATTTCAGTGTGGAGCTGGTGTATAGTTAAAGAGTGACTGCAGGCCTGAAGTGTTATAGCTCACGAGATGCACCTACTTAAGGAGTATGGGATAAAACATTAGGCTCACTCATTCAATGAGACAATCCTACAATAGAATGGTCATTAGATGGAAACCTACAACTTATCATAGCTTCTAAAGTTTACCCGACTAACACCTAATAATTGTCGTAACTAACACATTCATAAATTAATTCTCCTACTTTTTTTTTTTTTAACAACATTTTTTTTCAGTTATACCTGGATCGAGCATTGATGGGCCTCTTTAAGGGCCAGCAATTAATTCTCTTAATTACTCCCACCATCCTAGGGAAATTGAAATGTTTTGCTACATAGGGCATCACAGGAAAATTGGAAGTTTTCTTAAGGAAACTTTTACACCAATTTTACCTTGTTATCCTCAATTTCCCTTCATCACTCACAAAGTTCATTTTTTTCTTATATACTGTACTTAATTTAACTTTATCACACTCAAGTCTCAAGCACATCTTAATCTTTGTATCAGTCAAATGCTTGAGTTTTCCATGGACGTAGAGAGTAAAATGAGAAATAACAAAACTAGCTTACATCACACAGAATACACACAACATTTAAGAAATTCTTATGCTTTACTTGTAGCCTCAACAAGACTACCAATAAACGAAAGGCACCTTGCTGTACTGGCAACCTTGATGACAGTTTTTCTCAAAGTGCTGAGGATAATTCTGTCTTGCACTTTCCCAAGAAACCACAGAAGTGGCGATCGTATTTCCAGGACTGACAAAATCAAGAAATGTTGCCTGCAACACATGAAAAGATCAGGCATCTTAACAAAATGAAATGCTCCAACTTAAAATGAGATTTTTTTTTTTTTTTTAAATCAACCACAAATAAAACAGACGATCACACATACCGGTAAGATTTCGCTTCATCAACAATGTCACCAACGTACACGTCATTTGGAAACATCTGCAAATTTTCAGAACAATATTTGTAAGCATTTTATGCTGTAGAAAAAAGAATATAATGAATTTATCGTCAAAGAAACATTGAAGTTCGACCTTTTCCTTTAGAATTGAGAGGAACCAAATAGTCAAGTTCCTTTTTCCTTTAATGACACAGCTATTGCTAAACGTAGGAAGCACTAAATTCATCTACTTAGATCTTACGAAAGGGTGTTAGTTTCTTAAGTATTATTAAAAAATTGTTCATTTATCAGGTGAGACTCTTCGTAATTTACAGAGATCCCATAATATCTTTCTACATTTAATATCTTCATAATTTGAACTACTATTTTTCCCCACATTTCAACCAAGAATTTTTACTAGCAGTTATGGAACTTAATACTCCCTCCCTTCCATAAAGATTGTAGAGTTTGACTAGGCACAAAGATCAAGTGAGTAGTTGAAAGTGTGTTCTGACAACTTTATCCACTTGAAAAGTAAAAAGGACAAAGCTTGCTGACCCCAACTTTAAGATGATAAGTAGAGTGAAAGAGAATGTCTGATGGGTCCCAATTTTAAGATAAGTGGGTCAGATGGTAAAATTGGTTGTAGAAAGTTTCCTTAAAAGAAAAGTGAACAATTAAAACGGGGCAACCTAAAATGGAAAAATCTACAATCTTTATGAGACAGAGGGAGTGTAATATATTCATAAAAGACACACCTCAATATTCTTTAGCTCCATAGACTCGTCAACGATCTCTATAAGCAATTCATGGTTTACTACAGATTTTGCAGCAGAATCTTCAAACCTTTGTCCCTTGTAGAAACCTTCTAATGTTGGTATGTCAGTTTGCAATGACAGCCTAATGCAGCTCCCATCAATGTCAATTACTTTCAAACCTGTCAATGTAGCTTCCATCTGTTCTAAGACATTCAACCTGAAATTTCAAAAGCCAAACGGATAACCGTGAAAAGAGCAAAAGGATGATATGCTAGATGTTAGAGCATAGATAAAAATAAGTACCTTTTAGAAACAAGATCAAGGTCCTCCAGAGACTTCAGAGTTGATCTATTCATTTCTATCCGACTATCAAGTTCTAAAATCTGTAAACAAAAAGAACCAGAAACTGATGAACTTCACTTCTCTTTTTTCTTCTCTTGTTGCTGATGAATTAAAGTGTTAAACCTGAACCAGCTCTATACAAAACAAAGACCAATTAAATAATTCAGATCAGATAAAATGCATTGAAAATGAATGTAGAGCTGGAAATACCGAACGGGAGCCAATAGATTTGGCTTCCAAAATTATCCAGTGAGCTAATCATTTAGCTAACTAAATCAAGGTCAATTATATAACAGTGTGACATTGCATGAACAGCTGTAGATAGCAAAAAGAAGACATGTCTCAATTCATGCACAGTTTCTTTGTAATTAAGACTAAATGCTGATCTATAAATAAATGTTCTGTGTCAGTAGGTTCATACTGCAAATGCAAATTCCAATGGGGATGCTATGGTTGATTTGGGAACTCTGTTCATATTCTCCCTATCACACACAACCAGACACGCTTGAAAGTGCAGGTGTTTAATTCATTCAGTCTTTTTAGAATTAAAATCTCTGTTATAGGGAGAAAAAGACCTGGGTAGAGTGGCAGCAGAACGTACATATCCATTAGAATATGCTGTTCAGATGCTAGGAAATGCATCATCAATAATTAAAGACCCTTCTGAAATCAAATTTCCTGTTTCAGGAAAGGATACTTTCTAGACATGGCTAAAATTAAAGTATAAGGTTTAGGTTGATATCCATAAGAATATGTTGTCTAGATGCTAAGACCTGCATTATAAATATTCCTGATCCGTATTTTTTCAATTTATCTGGAGTTTTTTATGCTTGTCTGCCAATTTTCCAGTCTTCATCACTTTCACACTTTCACTGAAATGCAAGGCACAAAGGAATAATATTCATCTACAAGATCAAAGTCCACTGAGGAAGCAGCATTACAAGGACAAGATCAAAAGGAAGAGTAACCTGAAACTCCTGTTCCATATCTGCATTCATTAAATTCGGATTTTCAAGTTTTTCTGTGGAGCAGCCAATAGATGCATCTTCCACTCCTTTCGCTAGCTGCTGTCATATGTAGATGATAAGAACCTTAGATTCAAAATTCAAGACCAAAACGAAACATGATTCTGGAGTAAGAGGATCTCAAAATTCAGAGGGCGTATCGGGCAATAAGAACCAAAGAAACAAGAAAAGGAGAACAAGAGAAAGAGAGAAGGATCAATATTCAGCAGTAAGTTTCAGTTGGTTGGTCAATAGATTGATCTTTTACAGTATGAATAAAGAAAATATAAATGAGTACTTGTCATGGCAGACACAAATTTTTGGGAAGAACCACTGTTAGGTTACCCATATGTATTAGATAATTTAGGTCCATTTGGCTGCATATAATTAGTAATTGGATTTCACTCCACGGTTCCCTTCTAATAAATAAAGTCTTTTTATCCAGATTAGAAGGTCTCCTAGATTATAACTCAGACTAATTCTTCAGAAATCAGGAACTTGTGCTGAAAAAACAAGTATAAAAACCAGAGATACCAGTTAGGTCAAAGACAGCCAACACAATTGAAAAGTTGATGCAACTGTGCAAGTATTCTCCTATATGTAGTTAAAACTAAGTAGCGTTTAACAAAGTTCCTTGGTTGAACAGTATTAGCCACTATAAGGACTTCTTTCAAGTTTGAATGGAAGTTGGATTAGCAAACCTGTAATCGGATGAAATCCAACGAACAGTTTATCTCCTCCAGATTACTCTCCAGCCTGATTGATTCTGAAAAAAAGAAAAAAATATTCTGCAGCAGATAATCAAACCAAAAGGCACATATTATGGAACTTAACAATTTAAAGTCTCACCTTCTAAGTGGTTTCTTGAAAGCTGCTCAATCTCCTCAGAGATCTTACTGCTTTGGGCTTCAACATCACTAAGCTCCTGTTTTAGGTGCTCAACGTAGGAATCTGCATTTACATAAGCACAGAATAAAACGTTTTGGTTCTGAGCGCCAACACAAAGTTCAGCTATCTTTCATAAGAGGGAAGAAATTCTACTAGTTTCAATAAAATTCCACCAAATCAAGTAAATTCCTATCCAAATGATTAACCCGTTTCTTAGAACAGTAGTAAGTAAAACTAATACATAAGAAGCGGAGAGAAGAAAAGAAAAGCTGAGAGATGTTTACCCAAATCGGCAATGCCTAATAAAGCACCGTCAGAGTATTCTTCCACAACTTGCTGGATTTTACTCTGCAGCAGCAAACTTTCCTCTCATTATTGCAAGAAACTTCCCCACCCCACCCCACCCCCTCGATTAAAACACAAGAGAAGAGCGGGAAATTCAGGGTAACCAAAAATTCCAACAAAACTGAACATTTGGAAACCTTGCCTCGATGTCAAGAGCGGAATCTCTGAGGAATTTCTGGAAATCCCCTGAAAATTCTCCAGACGAACACCCGTTGAAACTAGAGCCAATCGCCGAGACGGAAAGCTCCCTGAGCCGGCTGAAGAAGGAGACAGAGTGAGAAGAGAGGAAAAAGGAAACTAGTAAGGTAGGTTCTGAAGTTGAAGCTTGCAATACCTGCGAATGGAGTCGACAGTCAGGGGTTCTGAGGATTCCGAAGTTGTTTCCATCGGATCTTCCATTGTTTGGTTCTTGTTCTGCTGCGTCTCCCGCTCAGCCAACCGCGACGTTCCAGGAGACAACCAGATGACTGAATATTCGAAAATGGGAATTGAATGTGGACTGCAGGACAGGGCCCGGCTCCGTAAATAGTACACTTTTGGGCTCAACTTACTAGGAGGGCCGTTTAGTTCACGAAAATTATTTTCATTTCTTGTACTATCAGTTTTCATTTTCTAATGCAATTCTTCAATTCAAAACAGTTTTTAGAAAAAACGTTTAGTTATAATTTGTGGAAAATAGTTTTCTGAAAACAAAAATTGAAAAACGTTTTAGTATAGAAGACTTTTAACTACAATAGCTGGATTATTTGTTTAAAATAAAACTAGAAGCTGATACCTATAAATTTTAGTTAAAACTAG
>JBBYHH010481670.1:0-11232 GCA_038382905.1 Daphne laureola
CTCCCAGTGGAGAAAAAGTCTGCTTCAATTCATCCTCGGTAACATTAGGATCCAAGTTCCCTACATAGATCTGTGACAAAAAAAAATTAAAGAAAAAAAGCGGAGGTTAGAAGCCTATTTTTTTCTGATCAAAGGGTACTCTTAATTAATTATATATATATATCTAAGGTCATTGTGAAGAAGCAAATTAAAGACCTACTTGTAAGAAGAAGGGTTGGTGCGGTTGGATAGCTTGATGAACGAAAATCAAATTCGAATAAACCTGACACTGTAATATGTGAACCAAATCATGAATATCAATGATAAACGACCAAGATCCCCAAATCCAGCAACGATTTTTCCAGAAAAATTAGAAGTTTCAGTTCAAAATCAGGGAAAGGGGGCGAAGCAATCATATCTCACCTTTTGAACAAGATGAGCAGTGTCCTTGCTGCTCGGAATAGGAACCGTATCGCTAAGAACAGGCAAACAGACCCAAAGAGATTTGAAGGATGAAGCCCGATGGACCTTGGAGAGCGCGTCGGTGAAGCTTGGAGTCGGTGCGACGAGGAGGGAACAATCCAGATTTTGAAAAAAAAAAATACCTGCCGGAAATTGATGGTCGCATTGTCGCAGCCAAGGTCTGTAGACCAGAGGCTGAGAACTTATAGCACGACGGTGCTAAACACCAGAAAGGATGGCGGCGATGGCGGTTCGGTGTGGTCACAGACTCGCAGCCTCTCCCTTCTCGAATCTCTCTGTCGATTTTATAGATTGGTTGGTGAGGGAAGGGAAGATCGATTCTGAGCAGGGAATGGTGAGGGATGAGTGACGCCGGCGACTTGGTGATGGTCGATCTTCAATCAGCCGATGGTGAGGGATGAGCTAGGGATTCGATTTTGATTTGGGGATGGGAGCACCAGACCAGAGGCAGAGACGGACGACCAGAGCCAGAGGTCCAGAACGATTAACCCATTCATTTTTTTTTTTTCCGTTTAATTCCTTTTAGTCCTCAAACTTTTAAGATTTGATCAATCAGACCTGGGTTGGTACCAACGAGTCAGCCCGTTGGTATGGCTAGTACCAACTGGTCATCCCATTGGTACGAATACCAACGGGCCTACCCGTTGGTATCCTATATATTTCGACCGTACCAACGGGCTAACTCATTGGTATGTGTTACCACATACTTTACCAACGAGTTAGCCTGTTGGTACGTACCAACAGGTTAAATTGCCCGTTGATTCAATCCGTTGGTTTTGAAAGATTTTCTAGTAGTGATCTCTGCTTGTAGATGGAGTTGGTCCTTCATAGCTTAATAGGGTGAAAGGGGTAAAAGGGTAAGCTTTTTATCTTTGTGACTGATGGCATACTTATTGCTTCTATCTTGGTAAGTAGCTTATTTTTTAAATTTTGAAGGCCTTCCAAGAAGGATGTGGGTAGCTCTCATGTTGACAACATCACACAAGACTTCGTCTTCATATCCGCCGATTTTAATTGGTACATTGACTTGTTGTGTGACCCTGACATGGGCAAAATTGTCCATCCATTAAAGTTGGTGTGGATTAGGATGCTTTATCTTGGATAGTCCTAGCTTTTCAACCATGGAAGCACTTGCAACATTAGTACAACTACCGATATCAATAATTAAGCTACAAAGTTTACCATTCACCATGACCCGAGTATGGAAGAGATTCTCCCTTTGATTTTCATCTTGGAGATGGAGTTAAGTGTGAAGAACTCCTCTTGATACTGGTAGTTGACCATCCAAGGGGTTGACTTCCATGTCTTCTTCTTCGATCTCTGGTCAATACTCATCTTCCTCCACCTTGTCTTTGCTTGAAAAATACCCTTCTTTTCTCATGATGATTACCTTGTTGTTTGGGCATTGGTGTTGGTAGTGAGCTTTACTGCCATACTTGAAGCATTCTAGTTCTCTTACCTTTGGTGGATTTTGGGTTGAGGTGTTAGGTTTAGTTTTTGGGCCTCGGTTTGGATTTAGGGTAGAGGAAGTGGGCTTGTATGGTGGTTAGAAGTAGTAAGGGTAGAAAGGTTTTTGGAGGATTGAGTTTGGTTCTTGGCCTAAGGGGTTTTAGTTCTTTGTGGAGGAGTGGAGTTTTAAGGAGATAAAAATATAGATCTTTTTTTATTTCTCTCAATCTTGATGGTTTTGTGGACAAGGTCGTCATATGTATAGTTGTCTGTCAACTCCATCATTCTTGTAATCTCCGATCTTAGTCCTTGAAGGAACCTTGAGATCTTTTGTTCCTCTTCCTCCTCAATATCGGCTCGGTCAAGTGCTTCTTCAAGATCCTTGTTGTAGTCTTCAATGGTTTTTTATCCTTGTTGAATTGTTTGAAGCCTTTGGAGGCATTCCTGGTTGTAGTAAGGTGGAACAAATGGATCCTTCATTGCACCCTTCAATTCTTCCCAAACAGTGATGAATCTTCCATATGTTTTTGTCCACCTAAGCTTTATGTTCTCGCACCAAGTTAGTGCCTAACATAGAAATTCACTAAAAAATGAGGCGTACCTTTAGATTTTCGGAATATTCCAAGCAATAAAAGAAATGATTCACCTTGCGCATCCAGTCCATGAATTACTCTGGGTTACTCATCCCGTGGAAAGTAGGTATTTGTAATTTTAGTGCTTGAAGGTGTTGTTGTTGAGGTTATTGAGGTGGTGGTATCCTCTGTTCTTCATAGTACTTTTGGTCCACCCTAGGTTGGTGAACAAATTGATTTTGTTGAAAACCTTGGTGTTGAAAAGAGGTAGCATGAAACTCTCCTTATTGGAGTGGATTGCTTGCACCAAAGTTAAGGCCGAAGGTGGGGCATGTGTCATGGGTTCGGGTGGTGTCGTGCCTTAGTGGACGGAGGTTGGAGTCTAATGGGCCAAGTGGGTCGGAGCTAGTGCCGGTATGACCAAATTTGGATGGGCTAACTCCTTTTTGGTTTTTTTCCTTGTGGCCTAAATTGAGAAGTCACTCATTGTGGACCTCTTTGTGTGAGCAGA
Source organism: Daphne laureola (assembly GCA_038382905.1). Classification (NCBI taxonomy): domain Eukaryota; kingdom Viridiplantae; phylum Streptophyta; class Magnoliopsida; order Malvales; family Thymelaeaceae; genus Daphne; species Daphne laureola. Next base: position 2,995 of record JBBYHH010481670.1, read on the forward strand.
TGGTGGTAAAGGGTACTTCATCTTATATTTTATGGACAGAATTGCATCTTGACCCATGTTTGGATCTCTAGTTACCTCCTCCTTCTCGATTGTGGTGGATTACCTCTTCTTCATGTGATGTAGGTGGTGGAGGTGGAATGAGATTGGTGAGTATGGATTGACCCTCGATTTGCTTTCCTTAAGCTTTTTCCATATTAGACATTTGTAGTTTCAATTCTTGCAACTCTTGGTGTAACCTCTCAATGAAAAAAGTAGATGGATGAGAGGGAGTTGAGTTTCCCGAGTATTTGATGTCATGTACAGACATGTTAAGCAAATAAGTACACAAATGAAAATAAAAAAAGTGTTTAATGGCAAGAAGAGAACACTCAATCATTTTACCTCAAACTCCTTGGTAAAGCCTTCTTGCTTTCACTTCTTGCTCGACAACCTTGAGTTGTGGTACTCAAGTTGCTCCAAATTACACAATACCAATCAAACTCTTTCCACCCGAAGAAAGCAAAGTTGGTTACTTTTTCAAGGCCTGTAAATAATCTCTTAGTGAATGGGGACTGAAAGAAAGTTGGGGTGGGTGAATCTTAAAAATTGTGTTTTAGTGCTAAATTGGCTAGGTAGTAAAACAATTCAAGATCACTCAACTTTTTCTACTCCTTTTGGCCAACAACCTCCTTTGCACAAAATGTTTTTTTTTTTAACTTTTCAATTGTTCAAATGAAACTTTTTTTTTCTCAAAGACTTTTTTAGTATAGTCGAAAAAAATGGAGAGAGAAGTAAAGATTTTTTTAGCCTTCAGTGATCTTGGCTCATTTTGTTTCAAATTGAGTAGAAAACAATGGATGCAAAATCTAAATATCCTAAAATGAGGCATAAATGGTTTGTGGCCAGTTCATGCTTCTTGGGGAGTTTTATCCTTTGCTGCTGTTGTTGGACTTCTGTTCAGAACATAGAAAGTCTATTGTACTGCTTCACCCCATAACATTTTAGGTAAGATCTTATCAATAAGGATATATCTCACCATATTTAGGACATTTTTGTTTCTTCTTTCGACAACTCTATTCTGCTGAGTAGTATAAGTAGTTGTAAGTTGCCTCTTGATACCCATATGTGAGCAAAAAGTTTTGAACTTCTGAAGTGAACTCTCCACCTATATCTGTTTTGAGACACTTCAGAAACTGACTTGACTCCTTCTCTACCATAGCTTTAAATCTGTTGAAATACTCAAAAGCCTCTGACTTTTTTGACAATACAAAATTACAACCCTTCCTCCTATAGTCAGCTATAAAACATAAAATGTATTTTATTCCTCCACTTGTTTGAGAGGAAATGGGTCCACATATATATGAATGGACCAACTCAAGTTTTTTTTATGCCCTCCAAGAACTCCTTTTTGGAATGGTGTTCTTGTGTTGCGTACCCCTCAAACATTATGTGCACGTTACTTTAGAAGAAACAATTTCTAGAAGACCCGCAACCATTCTTCCCTTCTGTAAACCTTCTAGCCCTTTATAACTTAGGTGGCCAAAACTTTTGTGTCAGAGGCACGACACGTCCATTGCAGCTATTTGAAGACACTTCTCAAGCTCACTGATTCTTTTCTTCACAATTTCGCCAGTGGGAGTGAACATCCTGTTCTTCTTCATAAAAGATCTCATAATCATCCCTCTTTCCTTGTGATACACCTTGCACATTTCATCCTTGATTTATATAGTCAGGTTATTTTCTTGTAATTGACCTAGACTTAACAAATTGCTCTTCAAATCTGGAATAAAATAAACACTTGAAGACTGAAGTATATGCCTTCAAACATTACCTTCACAATCCCTCTGCCTACAACTTGCCACTTACTTTCATTTCCCAATTTGACAAAATGTGTGAACCCTTTCTCCAAGGAATCAAACATCTCTCATAACCACACATATGATTGAAACAACTATAATCCAAAAACCATTCATATGTGTGATTATTCTTCTCTTCTCCAGCCATTAACAACATTTATTCATCCTTTTCATTTTCTGTGTAATGAGCCTCTTTAGTTTTCTCATTGCACTCAGTCTGATAATGTCCCATCTTGTGACATTTGAAACATTCAACATTGGCCCTTGAATATAATCCTCTACCTCTGCCCCTTCCTCTAAAGCTACCTCTTCCTCTCCATCTGCCTCCTCCAAACCTTTCATCTGAAGTTCTCAACAACTGTTATTCATTCTCCTTTGTTTTGAACTTTTGTTCATGAAGCAATAAAGAACTTTAAAGTTCATCAATTGTAAGTGTGTTGGTGTCTTTAAACTCCTCAATTGAACGCACCACAGAATTAAACTTCTCATTCAATGTTCTTAGTATCTTCCCCACTATTTTCACATATGTTATTACTTTTCCCATGCTTCTCATATTGTTTGCAACAACCATAACCCTTCCAATATAATCTGTTATGGTTTCTCCAAGCTTCATCTCTAGAACTTCAAATTCTCTCTTCAAAGTGTTAGGTTGAGCCCTTTCCACTCTTTCGTTTCCTTGATATTTTATCCTTAAGGAATCCCTAATTTCCTTTGCAGTCCCATTTTGTGCAATAGTGTTAAGAACGTGTTTCAAGTAATTTTTGCTTGAATTCCTTCAATCGAGTCTCATCCAATGATTTCTTCTGAGCATTAGCTATGATTGCATCTGCAGTAGGTTCTACAACTCCTCTTTTGACAACTCTCTAAAAATATTTTGATCTTGAAAGATTTTCCATGAACATGTTCCAATACTCATAGTCTCCCTCAAGCTTTGGAATTGTTGCTTGAAGGAAACCAGACTCACTCGCCATTATTTTTCCTTAAAGAAGCTGATACTAGATGTTAAGAGTATTGAAAGAACTCAAACACTTGATACCATGCAATCCACTTTATTATGAGAAGGAAGCTACATATTTATAATACATAAAGTAGAGTCCTAGTTGATAACCTAAGACGAAAGTTATAAACAGTTCGAACCTAAAACTTAGCTAAACACATAGAACTAAGCCTCAAGGGCTTCCTTACTTGTAGAACAAGTAATCCTTTAAACACGCCTAACATGAATAATTAACTAATAATTATCCTAACAAAGAACGGTGATAATGGTTATTTGGTGGCCATTTAAGATGTCTAAAGGCTAGAGATTCAAGGTGGAGGTGGTCAGGCCCTCACCGCGAAGCCAAAACAGAGAAGGAAAGAAGGAGTTCCTACTAATGTTCTTTTTTGTCTTTGGCTATGGAAAGAGCTCTAGCTATAAGGATTAGTTGAAGAATTAGGGCTGAGCGTGGATTGAAGAGTTTAGATAAAGATGAACTCTAATTCTTGCGGATGTAGAAACGCACATCCTGAAAATTTTCAAAGAGGACTACAAGCTACTTGGAGACCAAGTAGAAAGGAGACAAACAACACCTTCCTCCACTAAGGTTTTAACAAAAGAGTAAATGAGCCACTACCGTTTCAAAATTAACCGAAGTTATCTCTTAGTTATGCTAGATAGTTTATTGACATCGGATCAAAATGACTATTAACAATAACTATACTCTTTGTTTCTGTGCTATTTTGGACCCCTCTGAAATCTATAGAAGGTGTCTTAACCCTAAACCTAGTACTAGACTTTTTTTATACACTTTGAAGACTGTCTGGTGTGGTCAAATGACGAGTTTGAGTGGTCTTGGCGGTGGCGTCACCAGCCTCGTGGTCGAGAACAGGGTGAGTATGATCAGTTGTTAATTTGCTTACAAGGTTGCTCACCCATCCGAGATACATCTGATTCTTGGTGTTGGTCTCATTCTACTGAAGGAAAGTACATCGTTCGTGAGATGGTAGCGACTATTGATGAGAAATTGGCAGTAATCAGTGATACTCCAACTGTGTGGAACCGACTGATCCCACAAAAGGTGAATGTTTTCGTGTGGCGCCTGCAAAGGAATTTCTTACCTTGGTTTTTGCAGCTTGCAAGGAAGGATATTGATATTCCCCCCATCTTATGCCTGCTATGCTTATCTCCCGTAAAAAATATTGATCATGCTATTTTTCAATGCCTTGTGGTGGCTAATGTATGGTCTATTATTGCAAGATGGTGCAATATTGAGCTGTTGTTTCTTTGGGAGGTGGAGGATCTGTTTTTGCAGGAAGTTATAAATAAAGTTCAAGTGAAGTATAGGCCGATTTGGAAGGCAGTTCTCCTTGTAACAGCATGGAGAATTTGGCGTGCTCGAAACAATCTTGTAATGGAGGGGAAGAGATAGAGCTTGCTTGAGATAATTTCGGAGGTACAAACTTTAGCTCACTTGTGGGTGACGAGCAGGAGTTCAAAAATTAAGTTTTCGTGGGAGAATTGGTCTTTATCCCCGTTTTATTAGTCAGTTTTGGTGGGAATTGCAGATTGATGTTAGCAGGCGAATCCATGTACAGTTGGGTTGTATTGTACAAATTGCGGTCTTGGTCCCTAATCTTTTGGAACCGGGTCAAGAATTACTAAAATTATTATTACTGTCCAAAAAAAAAGAAGAACTAGACTCAAATACCTACCCCTCCATAGCTTCCACACTCCCAACGAAATAACTTGCCTACCTAGCTACAAAATAAGACTCCCTCTATCTGCCAAATATTGAACTATTTAACTTTATCATTTCAAAATTCAATGTTTGACTCAAATTTTAAAAACAAATTAAGAAAAAATATATTTGAAAATTTTGGATATCAAATTATGATATACATGTAAAATACTCCCTCCATCCTAAAATTATTTAAACATTTCTTTTACTATTTCAAGTTGCAGTGTTTGACTCAAAATTTAACTAAGAAAAACAGTGAAAAAAAATTAAAAAAAAATATATCTAAAAAGATTAAATTATAAATTATGAGAAATATATAAATCATTTAACTTCACATGTCTATAATTTTATAAAAATAAATCGTAGATTAAATACTGTGAAAACAGTAAAGAAACATTTCAATAATTCTGGGACGGAGAGAGTATTTAATTTTAATGTCTAAATATTCATGAAAAAAAATTATAGATTAAATACTGTGAAACTGTCAAAATAAATGGTTCAATTTTTTGTGGATGGAGGAAGTAGTATTTGGTTGGATTTAAGTCAACTTATTTATATACTTAATATTTTCTTTTATAATTTACCTAAAACTTATTAAATATACGTCAAAAATAGGAAATTAATGTAAATTGAGAATGAATTTAAATTTTTTAATCATATTAAAAATTGCCTTAATCCATTAAGTTTTGTCGTTTAATGTAATACATGCGCATGCAGGTCATGGTGGATCCTGATGCTCCCAGCCCCAGCCAACCGAATCTTAGGGAATATTTGCATTGGTACTAAATTCTTCAGACCGTATATGCATATGCCTATGATTCGAGACTATACTTTTATAATCACAGAGTAGAAGGTAAAGTAGTGTTAAAAGGCTGTTTTCTTTTTATTTTCAGAGAAAGAATGTTCTAGAAAATCATCAAAAAAGAATGTTATAGAAATCTCAAATTTCAAAATTTTGCGATACTTTTCTCTTTATCTTTTCTTATAATTTTCTTACAAATCATTTCTCAACATTCTTCATAAAAGAAGATGACTAGAGTTGGTTATATAGTATACCACGAGTATAGACAAATATTGTGAAAAGAGGTGGAGCAAGTTTTTGTATAGATTTGATTGATATGAATTGGATTTACAAGAGTTAACTATATATACCTAGGAGTGTAAGTCGGGTGGGATCACCCCAACCTAAACTTTTGATATATTCATACCCATAGTCCGAATCAAATTTGAAATTAATTTTGGATCGGGTTAACCTGATCCGATTTATTTGTGTTCGGATCGGGTTGACCTGTATAAACCAAAAGTGACAATTTAGGGTGATAATTTCTTTTGGTCTTTGATACGATTTGTATACTGATAAATGATTTTCTGTTTTTCAGGTTAGTCACTGATATTCCTGAAACTACAAGGACAAGCTTCGGTGAACACTAATTTAAAGTTATTTTGATAATTTAAATAGTTCTTTAAACTCTTAAAATAATTCAACAGTTTTCTAATATAGAAAAATAGAATTTTGTTTGGACGACGAGGTAATTTTTATATAAGAAAGAAATGAAGCAAAATAGAGTCTAGGGCTTTTAAGGATCGAGAAATGCAACACCAAAAACGGATGGAATCTCAAATTTTCAAAGTTTTTGGGCAGAAGAATAGAATATTATTTACCATTTTACAGCGTGGGATGGACTTCTCTGCATTCACAACATTTCTGCTGTGAGATTTATGATATGTTTAATAATATATTGATATTAAATAATATATTAATTAAGATAATTAAATATAATTAATAACTTAAATACCCATTAAACTACACAATATGGGTGCAGTGAATGCAGAGAAACTAATTCCTTGCAGCGTGATGCCTTGTTGTTGAAGGCCAAGAGTATTTTTAGAAAAGAGTACTTTTTCCATTCCCAATTACTCTTTGCGGAGTATCTGAATAGCTAAGCTGCAAACAATTTACAGAATCAACACTCTTAATTTCTTTCCAAACGATAAATCCACTGACCCATTTCCTTGAATAATTTCCGAACCTAACTTGTCGCACAAATCACTCACCACTTTCACTCACATACTATTTTTTTTTCACTAAGAACTTTTCACCACCACTTCCACAAAAGAGTATTAGGAAGTTTCAAAGTTGATTCATAGATGATTTTTTTTTCATCTCATATTAACAAAATTCACAGTGAATTAGAAATTCTAATTCACCAATTCAACTTTGAGGATCCAAAAATTTTCATTTTACACATTCACCCCTCTAACCAAAACCAGCAACTGCCTCCCTAACGAACAGGGCGCTGCAGACGAAGGCGAAGAGATTGGAGGAGGAGCGAGAGCAGAGCGTATCGGCGGAGGCAAAATCAGAGCGTGAGAATCCAGATCTGGTGATGAAACGGCAGAGATCGTCGAACGAGGAGACTAGGTACGGGAACGGATCGAACTCGGCGGAGGAGGAAGGGGCGGCGGTGGATCGGGTGCGGGATGACGTGCAGAGCTCAGCGAGTTTAGGGAGGAAAGTAGGGGATCCCGTCGTCGCCGGAGGAGTTGCTGTGAAATCAGAGCCGTTGGTTGGCCTCCTAGAGATGATTCGGTCCTACCGCCGGAAGGGTTTCATCCTCTCCGACGGAAGCCAGCAACCCAACCACCAGCATCACCCTCATGCCTCCCTCTGTTTTCCTTTTTGCTTTGGTGATGGGAGAAGGATTTGGGGACGTGCACTGGAGTTGGGGACGGACATCCGAAAAAATTCACGATGAATTCTTTTTTCTCACTCCTCTAATTTTCATGAAAGGTCCGGACGTGAAAAATGAACTAATTCACAATAAAAAAATATTAATAAAAAAAATTACTCTAAAAATACAATGTTTAAACCCCTATTAGTTATTTTCGCTTAGACAGTTGAAAATAATGGTTTCTATGAATTAATGACAAGGGTCATTATGTCATGAGTGATAGCCCAAATAAAACCAAAAGCATGACCGGTCATATAAACAGGACCATACACTCAAAAGCTAACAGACAACTCAGACAAGGACGTTTCTTGACTGGAATTAATTTTTGTCCCGCTGTGTGTACTTTTACATATCTTGCTGGTGGTCCGGGACTGGGAGCCTTTTCGACGGATGGCCCGATTGGCTCTAAATTCTAAAGACAATTCTAAAGAGTACTGGCTGTTGAAAGTTGACTTGTTCTTGACGGCCAGGGACGGACCCCCATGGGACATGCAGGGCACGGGTGAACCCATCATGAGGCATGCGGGGCACCTACCCCAGTAAAATATTATGAATTATAGATATAAATAAAATATAGAGACTATTTTGAACACAAGTACATAGTTAAAGGCCTAGTTTGCATATAAAGCCAAAACAAAATGCTGCATGCGTCCGTGCCGTGCGTGTCGCGCGCATCCTATAGCCTGTAGGTGATAAAATGGTAAACTATTTTTACCGGCCTAGTACTTTGCTTACATATCCATTCAAGTCATAATGCTAGATAATTTATCCTACAAGTCCTAACGTTTGATAAAATGTTAAGGAGTACTTCTAAACATTTATAATGTGACTAACCAATATTAAAGAAAATAAATTGATTTTTTTTCTAAAAAATGAGAGTGTTAATTAGTAAAATCTGTAAGTTGAACACTATCTAGTGTAAAACCTCTTTCTCCACATACTTTCTTTTCAATG
>JBBYHH010481780.1:0-11232 GCA_038382905.1 Daphne laureola
AAGCATGCCAACATATGCCAAATTCTTAAAAGAGCTTCTTTCCAAGAAGAAGAAATTGCAAGCAAATGAGGTAGTGCGCATGAGGGAAGAAGCAAGTGTCATCATTCAAAAGAAACTTTCACAAAAAGAAAATGACCTAAAGAGTTTCACTATTCCTCTCGATATTGGTCATTGTAAGACAAAATATTTTAATGGTGACCTTTAATATGCACCTTTTATTGTAGCATTTATCGTGAATTTTATGGTAGCATTATTGTACATTTTATGATGAGCTTATGGTGCCCTTTATGGTTAGGCTCATCCCTAGCTAGCACTATAAAAAGACACATCCTCCAACAATTTTAAAACAACCAAAATTCTTTCACATCTCTAAACTTACACTTTTCTCTCTTCACGTTTTTTACAAAAGGTTCTTATTACATACCTTTTGGTATTCATCTTGTTCAAATGTTCAAGTTCTCCGGTGAGGGAAGTTTTGTGCAACTTCACTTCACATCTTTTGTTGTATCCTGGGAGACAGACGCTTGTCGAACCTCGAGCACTCGTACCGGAGGGGCGAAACTGTTTTAAGGAGATTGTGTGAAACACAACCCTCGGAATTGCGTTAAAATTCGGTTTTGGATTTCCAATCTCTCTTCTAATTCTATATTATTAGAATTATTGTTATTATCCATTCTATGATTCTTTGTTAAGAATTATTTATCTAATTCTTTGAATTATTAATATAATTTATAAATTCTTGGAATTGAAATTTGGCAATAAAAAGTACATTGAAATCTTGTTCGATTATGTACTTATGCCTATATTGATTTATCGTTATCACGAATATCCTTGTATTGATTTTATCGGATATATTGTATAACAATCTTAAAATAGACTCGTGGATTAATCGTGATGATGATCTCGGAAATAGTCATTGAGAGCGGTTCCAATGGTGGAAATGACTCTAACGATGGTTAAGGTACAAAAAGTGCAATGGTGGTTAAGGTGTATTTCCTACATGATGTTCAAATAGTTTATTTGGCATATAAGAAAAAAATTCTTGACAAAAGTTGCATTCCACAAAATAATTTTAGAAAAATTTGGTGGAGATGCATTTTTATAGTTTTTTTCCAAGAACAAATTTCTTTCTCTAAATCATTTTGAAGAATGATTTCTCGTGATAGAATTTAAAGAATATTGAGGTAGAAAATTTTAGATTTATCTCCTAAGTTTGTTTAACGTGTTTTATCTTACAGTGGGAGATGAAAATTCTCTTAGGAAAAGAGAAATATTTTGTTACCATTGGAAGAGAAATCATTTTTTGTCTTCGGATTCGGAAACTCTCGTAGTGAGAGAAAATTGTTGGTTGCTATTGAAAATAAAATTGGTGCCTTCAGAGTTGGGAATTCTCATTATGAGAAAATTATCGGTTGTCTTCGGAAAAGGATAAATTGTCTTCATGGAATAGAAATCATTTTCTTGCCTTCAGAGTTGGAAACACTATTTGAGAAAGAAAAATTGTTGGTTCCCTTGGACAAGTAATGAAATTTTTTGTCCCAATTTATAAGTTTGAGAAACTCAAACTTTGCTGCCCCAGGAAACTTTGTTGGAATAATGTTTAATGGAAAAAAATATTGATGGATGATTTAAGGCTCAAACGAGAATCTAAAATCGATTGTGAAAAGTTGTGGGATATTTTGGTATATTTGAATTTAACATAAATATAAATAATGCTACTATATAGCGATTTTAGAAATTGAGATGAATAAAATGTGTTTTGCAGAATATGCAAACCGAGCAAACTGCATTAAAAAATTCAAGAATGAGACATACAACATCGTCCCACGGTGGTGCGATTCGTTAGAAAATGCTACTTTGAAAAATGTCAAAAGTGACATGAGAAATCAAAAGGATGTCAAAAGTGACGTAGATCACAAAGTATGTCAGAATTGGCATATAGATCCAAAGTGTGGCAAAAAGACCCGAAATCATAGTGATGTAAAAAGTCCTAAAATGTGTCAAAAATGACATATAGACCCTAAAGTATGCTAATTGTGGCATACCCACCCAAAGTATGTCAAAGATGGCAAAATGACCTCAAATGTTAAATGTGGCATGAAGAGTCATAAAATATGTCAAAGGAGATATAAAGACCTCAAAGTATATAGAAGACAACAAAATGGTCATAAAACGTGTCTAAGTGACATTCTTATATACCAATTTTATGATTGATTCATATAAGTTATGGTAAAGTTAGAAGATTTCCATATAAATACTTGTGAGTGTGGGGGTGCATTGAAAAGTATTACCAAAAGTATGATTGGTTTCTTGTAAATAATCCGGAAACAAACGGATGAACACAAGATAAAAAAGTGGGATTAAATTGAATCATTCTTTAAAATAAAGGGATGATTCAAGAATGGACGGTAAAGCTATGAAGATCATATATAGTGACATTATTAAAAAAGAGACTGTTTATGGGGAGAAACAATAGAAGTGAAATTGATTCTTTTTATATAGAATCACATGTGGTTAATTTGAATAAGAGTTTACTTGTGATCAAAAGATATAAGTAACAAGAAACTTCAGCTATGTTAGTGTTGTTATATCTTGGAAGTGTTAAGGACAAATGATTGGAGCTAAATCCACAACTCAAGGTGGTAACCTAGAATGAATGTGGAAAATAAACTGAATGGTCATGCCATTTCCTGAAGGACATTCCAAAGATGTGAGAAACATGTACAATACATGTAGAATGGTAGCCTTGGCATGTTCGTTAAATGTATAATATTATCATACAACTATTCTCAATCTGAGTAATTATTCTGTTTGACTATGTGAAGTCAAAAGATAACTTTGTGGATCCATAAAGCAAATGGTAAAGACTGCCTATACAGTGTGCATAGGCACACTATAGCACACCTTAAGAGAAGGTAGAAGAAGGACATCGGGTCTGTCCCATACATGGCGCCGAAAAAATCAGGATTCGTCGAGATAGACGTCGATCCCCTTTCTTTCTTTGTGATAAGGCCGCATTTGGTAGGAAATCACATCGATCCAGTAGTTTTGTTTGTGACAAAATCAGAATTGCATCAAAATGAACGATCTCCTTCCTTTCTTTGCGACAACGCCGAAACTACATAAAAAAACATCGGCCATCGCACATTAGAACAACAGGCAATTATGATGCACCTATGTCACGGAATTTGGAAACCAAATTTTTTTGAAAGTTGTTTATCCTTCAAATGTAAAACTTAGTATGTATGATGCACCATTCTTAGACAGACGCTGCACCATTATGATATATAACCAGATAGATAATTATAATGCGCCATTGTGATACATAACAACAAGCGATAATGATGCCCCGAGATGTCATTATGATGCACCACAACAGCATAATGATGCACCACAACAGCATAATGATGCACCTTCATTATGGAATGTTGTAAGCAATTTTTTCCAAAAGTTATTTATCCTTCAAATGTAAAACTTAGTATGTATGATACACCATTCTTATACAGACGATGCACCATTATCATGTAAAACCATATAGATAATTATGATGCGTTGTTATGATACAGAACAATAAGAAATCATGATGCGCCGCGATGTCATTATTAAGCACCAAAGTAAGATAATGATACACCTTCGTCATGGAATGTTGTCACCAAAAAAATTTGAAACTTGTTTATCCTTCTAATGTAAAACTTAGTATGTATGATGCACCAATCTTAGATAGACGATACACCATTATGACATATAGCCATATAGACAATATGCGTCATTGTGATACATAACAATGTTTAATTATGATGCATGTGTCATTATGTTGCACCAAAGCATCATAATGATGCATATTCATCAAGGAATATTGAAAACAAAAAATCTTCAAAAGTTTCTTAGACAGAGGATGTACCATTATGATGCACCATTCTTATAACGCACCTTTGACACATTATGATGCACAGTTCATGGTGCACCATTAGGTCAGTATGCTCAGAACAAGCATTGGATGCGCCTGTATGAAAATGTGGTGCGCCCTGTGTGATGCATCATAATGTTAGTATGATGACTCTCGACACATTATCATGCGACACTTTACAAAAATGATGTAACAGAGACGTAGACAATTATGATGCGCGCACGAGACAGTATGATGTACCGTTATAATAAATATGATGCACCATTATGATTAAGTAGTCCACATTATTACTAGAAAAGATGTTGACAATTATAATGCGCGCACGAGACAGTATGATGCGTCGTTACTATGAAGATGATGCACCATTATTACTAGCAAAGATGTACAAAATTATGATGCGCCCACGAGAGAGTCTGACACACCATAATGAATGGAGTGCTGCAACATTCTTACTTATAGGTGCATCATAGTGTTAACACTGTATTTATCTTAGAGTGGTGCACCGTAATGAATGGTGCATAATTTTGTATCAGTGGTGCATCAAGAATTTCGAGCAGCACATCGTAATGGTTTACCTAGTGCACGCTTGTCTAGTTGATTTTTATCATAATGGTGCACCGTCTATAATGTAACGGTGCATCATAATACCTCTGAGGCTCAATATTTTAAGAGTCAATCATCTTATTATAATGGTGCGTCATACTACCTCATGTTGGTATCATATTAATTTTACATTTAAAGGGATGAAGATGTTATAAAAGTTTAGGGTGCATCATTATCTTGTGGTCGTGCATTATAATGTTGTCATGGCGCATCAAATTTGCATGTTGCATTAATGCCCAGTTTTCGGCTGGTCACCGCAATTTATTGCAGATCTAGCGTTTTGACGAAGGAAAGAAGGTCATCGATGTTATTTGATGCATATACGTGCTCAACATGAAGGATATCGACATGGATTTCGGCTGGATCAATCTTCCTGGTTAAATCCCGGATTTTCCAGCGTTGAAGATGAAAGATCGATAATGGGGAAGGCGACGGCGACGGTGAAGGCGCTCCATGGTGATGACCGGTGGCTATCGACAGGTCAGGCGGTGTGGTCCATCGGTGAAGAACGGGCGGCAAGAAACACAGGAAGCTAGAGTCGACAAAGGGAGTTGTAATTAATGAAGTGTAATTACTATAATTAATGAAGTGTTGAGTTGTAATAATTTGATAAGGTGCACACCTTAGCACACTTTAAGAGGTGCAAACTTTATCCAATCTCAATGGTTAAATAGAGAGTTAGTTGGGAAATTGACAAAAGAAATGAAGTTAAGCCTGTGGATGGAAAAATCTTATAGTGGATACCCAATCTAGTTGACTGGAGATCCCAAGATCTAGGTTCAATGGGATAACCAAATTACAAGACTGAATGTGATCACTGTGGGTGATAACCTCAAACTCATTCATGTCATGAAATAATCATGCGAACTAGGATAGCAATGTGTTGCTTTAATGATTTTTTAGTAAGTAACGAGGTTACTTGAGATTTAAGAAATCACCTATGTAATAGAGAAGTTTGGCCATTTCAAAGGAGAATCTCAGGCTTAATTTTTTAGAAACTCTTGCAAAACCAGGATGTGTTCATGGGCAAAATGAACAAATCCATGAGAACTAAACAAATGATGAATGTTTCCTGTGTATAATATATGGGTTCTTTACACAAAAAAGGACACTTCAAGGACATCGCGTCTACTGGACAACTAGTAAAACAAATATATTGTACAAGGGAAAAGTTCAAAGGTAACACCTACTTTTCCTGTGCAAGAATCAATTGATGAATACCATAGCGGAAATGAATTTAAATAATTTTTCATTCATGTGGGTGATTATTAGAAAGTGGTGATAATTATTGGGACAAAGATATAGAAAATGGTTATGTGAATGAGAAATTTGTTTCTCATACTTTGGGATATTTTAGACAAAATATCTTAAAGTACTTGTAAAAATAGTTAACTTGCATTTTAGTCCTTATGTTCAACCATTTGTCATTCTAAGACATAATGCTTTAATGGTGATCTTTAAGGTGCACCTTTTATTGTAACATTTATGGTGAAGATTATGGTAGCATTATGGTACCTTTTATAATGATATTATGGTGTCCTTTATGATTAGGCTCATTCCTACCTAGCATTATAAAAAGGCACATACTCCAACAATTTTAAAACAACCAAAATTCTCTCACATCTCTAAACATACATTTTTCTCTCTTCACATTTTTTACAAAAGGTTCTTCTTACATACCTTTTGGTATTTGTCTTGTTCTAATGTTCAGTTCGCCAGTGAGGGAGGTTTGGTGCAATTTCACTTCACATTTTTTGTTGTATCCTGGGAGACAGATGCCCGTCGAACCTCGAGCACTCGTACCAAAAGGGATGAATCTGTTTTAAGGAGATTTTGTGAAACACAAGCCTCAGAATTGCATCAAAAATTGATTTTGGATTTCAAATCTCTCTTCTAATTCTATATTATTAGTATTACTACTATTATTCATTTTGTGATTCTTTGTTAAGAATTACTTGTCTAATTCTTTGAATTATTAATATAATTTATTAATTCTTGGAATTGAAAATTTTCAATAAAAAGTACATTGAAATTTTTTTCAATTGTGTGCTTGTAATGTTTTTTTATATGTATTTGTCGATTGTCATTACGAATATCCCCTTATATTTAACAACGGGAAAAAAAAAAGAGAAGTAAACCATTGGTGAAGAGAAAATCCATCTGAGAGTTGGAAACAAAGCAAGAGTTGTTGTTGTCGTCGTGGGATCTGGTTTTATTTATTTATCTTCTAGATTTGTTTTAGAACTGGAACAATGTTATTACGTGCCTGTAATTACCAAAAATTTGATTTCTGTCTCTTTTTTTACAAGAAGGCTTATTCATTTATGATAAAGGGCAATAATTGTTCTGCTTATTTAAATGAATCATTTTACTTCAGTGCACATATGATTAATGGCTTGTATGTTCTAGACTTAGAAAATAAAATTTATAACCTCCATAATAGGAGGATCGAGCAAAATGACTCATATGATACATACCTATGACATTGTTGTTTAGGCCATATAAATGAGAAACACATTTCCAAGTTACATGCAAGTGGAATCTTGGATTCTTTTAATCTAGGATCAATGGAGACAAGTGAATTTTGTTTACTTAACAAGGGCGTCATTCATTGGACACAGCGAAATGCCACTGAATTACTAGAACTCGTACACAACGATTTGTCAAAAGTATCTCTCTCTCTCTCTTTCGCCATTATTGGCTATTTTCTTGATAATTGTTCCACTGCTAGCATTGTGTCGGAATTAGCTCTCATGTACCATCATCCTTGGAGGAAGCTGGTGATCAACAATTGATAGTTGCTTGTGCATGGATATACATAGAGGGTGGTGAATTCAACACTTCCTTGTGACATAAACTACAATTCTTGAGGTAATTAATTTTAAACATTTGTTATGTCCCGTTCTACATGAAATAGAGACTAATTGAGTGAGAGGTAGAATGCATATTTTTTCTCGTCAAAGCAGGGTACCGCATTCTAGGCCCTCCTCGATGATCCAAGATTTTCATGGGGATACAATTGGCATGTTGCCTATCTAAAGTGACCTTTATTCAAGCACAAGCCAAAACGGATTTAAGTTGAACGGGGTACTTAAGATCTTGGCCTACTAAAACACCTCCAATGTGCCATAGGTGTTTCGGGTAATAGTTGACGGCTATTATCTGATAAAATAGTGGGGAAAACTTTTTAAAATTCAAAGGCCTAATTAGAAGGATAAATTATTAAATCATATTCTTACCTAGCCAATATTTACAGGTTGTAGATTTACCATGCCTCAGAATAAAAACACCTTGTCCCTACGATCTGTACAAGAAAAGGAGAAGCTCAATAAGATAAACTTCATCTCTTAGTTTTGTAATCTCTGGATTATCTTAATGCAATTGAAGAAGGGATACGTGCTTGAGGGGCCTCTGCTTGAAGATCCGATGACCAATACGCCCGGATTGATCAAGATACTTACCAAAAGCATCTTAATGACACTAATGATGTAAAATGCTTCGTGCTAGTAACTATGGAGCCAACTGCAAAAATAACATGAATGCATGAGGGCGTACGATATGATCGAACACGTGAAATAACTTTTTGGAAAGTTGGCGCAACATGAAAGGTTTGAGACATCAAGAGCATTGTTTCAGTGCAATTAATTGGAAGAAGGTGCACCAGTTATTTCTCATGTACTCAAAATGATTGCACACTTCCAGGAACTTGAGAAGCTGGAGGCAACATTGCTAGTTGACTTGGCTACTGATCTAATATTACAATCTCTCCCAGAGAGTTATGGACAGTTAGTGATGAACTACAATATACATGATCTGAACAAAACCCTTCTTGAGCTTCTCAACATGTTGAGAACATTTGAGTAGGAATATCTGGAAGGAAAAGGTAATAATGGTTGTTCAAAATAGTAAAGGGAAGTAATAGGCCAAGAAGGGTAAGGGCAAATAGGTCCATACACCTAATCAAGCACTTAAAACAGCTGGGAACAAAGGAAAGAAGAAGAAGATGATGATGATGATGATGATGATGATGATGATGAAAGCATAAGAGTGCTTCCATTATGGGAAACAAGGACACTCGAAGCGCAATTGCGAATTGTGGCTGGACGACAATAAGAAGAGAGGAGAAGCCTCAACTTTAGGCATTCTTATAATATATGCTGATATTTATACTTCTACATCATGGGTATTGTATACTAGATGTGGATCTCACATTTGTTCAAATGTGCAGGAACTAAAGAGAAGTAGATCATTGGTGAAGGGAGAAATCGATCTCAAAGTTGGAAACTGAGCAAGAGTTTCTGTTGTCATCGTAGGATGTTATTTTTATTGATTTACCTTATGGATTTGTTTTAGAATTGGAACAATGTTACTATGTGCCTATAATTACTAAAAAAATTGATTTTTGTCTCTTGTTGGACAAGAAGGGTTGTTCATTTATGATAAAGTGCAATAGTTGTTCTACTTATTAAATGAATCATTTTACTTCATTGCACACATGATTAATGGCTTGTATGTTCTAGACTTAGAAAATACAATCTATGATCTCCAAATAGGAGGATCAAGCAAAATGACTCATATGATACATACCTATGGCATTCTCGTTTAGGCCATATAAATGAGAAACACGTTTCCAAGTTACACCCAAGTGGACTCTTGAATTCTTTTGATCTAGAATCAATGGAGACATGTGAATCTTGTTTACTTGGAAAGATGACAAGGGCACGCACCATTCACTGGACACAGTGAAAGGTCATTGGGGTTGTTGACATGGTATGCATACTGGTTGAGGTTATATCATCTTAATCGGTGATGGTGACTTGGTTGAACATTTACCGGTTATGGATAGAGGTGAGGTTGCACCTCGTTATCCTTTTTTGCTTTAGTGGTGCAGTTGTCTTAGGATTCTCATTTCCGAGAAAAAATTATAATTGTATGGGGGTGGACAAATTCGTAACTGGAAGTGGAGCGACCTAGCAGCCTGATGCCAGTGAGAGAGAGAGTAGCACCGCCACGAGCATGTCAAGAGCGGAGGACGATGAGATCGAGGAATGAGAAGGTAGGGCTTTAAGAGCTCAAATTGTTTTGTTGATAAAAAATTGAAGGTGAGGATGTGGGAGAGATGGTTTATTTGTAAAATTTTAAAACTTGAGGGTCTAAATAGTATAATAAGAAAAATTCAGTTCATAATCATTATTGTACCATTCATATGAAAGGTTAAAATTATCGAATATTCACAAAAATGACAATGGATAAAGAAAAAACTTAAAAGCGAGATATTAATGGTACAAAATCTTAAAACGGGATTTAGACATATATATATTTACCATGATGAGGTGAGTAGGCATATATATATTTACGGCCACTTGCTCATCCTGGTCTATACTCAGTGCTATTTAGTACCTTGTATAGACCAGATGATAGTCTGGGATTGTAGGTCGATCCCTGGCACTACTTAATGGCGGCACAATAGTGTCACCAACCCACGCTCGCCGTCCCAAAATGACACCTCGCTCCTTGATTATCTTCATCCGACCCCCGAGAGTAGCGCATCACATTAACTACCTCTCCGCCTTCGGAACTCCAACATTTGGCATAAATCTATCAACTATCAGACATTCCATATTTTCAAGGTCAAGGGCAAGTAAGGCTTCTGAAATCTTTTCATTTGAAGATAAAAAGGTAACCCTTAGTCTTTTGAGCTTAATTGTCAGATTCAGAAAATATGTGTTTTACTGGTTATCTTTGACCTTGTCATGCTTTACTTCATTGAATGTCTGGTGTTGAATGAGAAACATGAGCATGTTTGATTATCCTATCTATATTTTTGAGTTGTATTGATTAGTAGAGAAAACATGTTACATTTTTGCATCTGGAATTGTATGTCATGATGATGTAAACATTGAGTACTTTCTTTCTACCATGTATGCATTCATTCTCACATGACATGATTCCTTATGCTTTACCTTATTCATGCATGCTCTTCTCTCACATATAACACATGTTCATTTGTGTGCCCTACCCATGGGTGGCTTGTGCAACTTTCCATGCTTCACGTACAAGTCACAACCCGGTTTCTAGAGTCTCCATGTGATTATCTGCCCATTTCATGGATTCTATAAAATTAGACTTATTGTATATATTTTTTTTAGGTGCAGAAATTTGTGCATAGTTGATAGTTGTCTCCTTACATTCTTGGAGTCTCCTAGGTAAAATTTTAGAAGATCCGCACCATCCAAGGCATTAGGGGGCCTAACTTGGTCCCCGGGGTATGATTTTCAAAACATTCTCTCTCTTACTTCCCTCCTATATCGGATGAGGACGTGCTTGAAATTGAGTGTGGCGGGGGATGTGTATAGACTGCATGAGGGGTTTTGAAAGCATGTTTCTTAATGTGTTTCTCACTTTAAGCCACTCAAAAAACATCTAGTTTTTCCTTTTCTAGGATGTACATAAAATTTTACAAGTTTCAAAAAACTTACCAAAAATAGTTCTTTTTTGTAAATAAAGAGAAAAATTAAAATTTTTTGAGTAGGTGTATATAGAAAATTATGAGTGTTGTATGTTGTCAATGATGGAAATACTTCAAAAATGCTTAGTTTGAGTTTGTTTATTGACGAATATTTCTACCGTGATTTTTTTATGAACATTGTGTGATTCCATATGAGAATTGTATAGTGTAAATTTGAGATAATAGTAGTCTTGAGCATGAAAAACTTCATATG
>JBBYHH010481891.1:0-11232 GCA_038382905.1 Daphne laureola
GCCCCTGAGAGGGGTGAAAATGTAGTTGTAGAGAGGGATCATCCTATAGAGGAGGCCCCCAAAGATGATGTAGTTGTAGAGGAAGGAGACACCAAGTAGGTTGTGGGTAACCCATTTCTCCTTACTGTTTGAAACTTTTATCTCGTGAATGGAAATACTTTATTGTTTGCAAAGTTAAGCCAATGTTTATACATACTAAGGTCGTAAATCATCTGAATGATAACAATGTTTTAAGATCTTTCCATCTTGGTGTTTGAGTCTAAAAACTCCTATTTGGTCTTCTTTGTGAATAACATAAGAGCCTGACTAGTTGGATCTCAATGTTCCGTGGCCAGGATTTCTGCCACTAAGTTCAGACTTAAGTAGAGCTAGGCCTCCAACTTGTATTTTCTTTGGTTTGACTTTGTGTGTTATATTAGCTCGTTGCTTGAGTGCCATTAAGTGGAGTCTTGCTCCTTCTATGACCTCTTTAATTAGGTCGAGTTGGGCTCGTAGGCCGCTTTCATTGTATGGGGGATCGTAGTAGAGCGTGCGAACTATTGGTACTTTTTCCTTGATAGGTATAAATGCATATGTGACATAGACGAGGGTGTAAGGTGTTTCACCCGTTGGTCCTCTGGCAGTGGTTCTGTAGTCCCATAGGAACCCATTTTCCTTCGGCTTCGTCGAAGTGTTTCTTTAGCCCCTCTTTGATTGTTCGGTTTGTTACTTCAACTTGTCTATTGGACTGAGGATGTGCGACGGAGGCGTAGAGCATTTGGATGTGCATCTTTTACGCCCAATCAGTGATCTTGTTACTTTTCAATGATGTACTGTTGTCTGTAATTATGTCATTTAAAGTGTCATATCTGGCTATGAGGTTGTGCCATAAGAACTTGATTATTTTAGGAGTAGTGTTTGTCACAAGTGGCTCGAATTCGATCCATTTTATGAAGTAGTCAACTGCAACCATACAAAACATGTATTGCCCCGGAGCTCGTGGAATTGGTCACATCAGGTCGAGTCCCCATAGAGCAAACAAAGTTGGGTAAGTCTTTATAACTGCCTCGTTGGAGGATAGGCGCTGGACTCGGGAGTTGAGTTGGCAATTGTGGCATTTTCTTACCAAGTCATAGGCATCTTTCTTCATTGATGGCCAGTAGTAAGCGAGTCGTAAGCACTTGTATGCCAATGCTTGTGAGCGAATATGTTCTCTGCATACTCCCTCGTGTACTTATTTGAGGACTATTTTGGCGTCCTCATTGTGAAGGCAATGTTGTAGGGGTTTGGAATAGCCTCGTCGCCATAGGGTGCCGTCGATGATGACGTGTCTGGTAGATGTTGTTCGGGTCTATTTCTATTTCATAGAAGTACCCTCGACTGTGCCTGATTCGAGGTACCAAATGATTTGTTATCGCCAATCATTCTGTATGTCTTGAGTCAGTGTGTGAATGTGATGGATGGAGGTTCGAGCAAGTGTCTCAATGGTTGATTGAAATCGTCTATTGGATAGCTTGTCGGCCCTGGTATTTTGATCCCTTGGGATTTTGTTGATCTGTAAAGTCTCGAATTGTTTTTGTAGTTCATTGACGAGGCTCTTGTATTTTGCTAATGTTGGGTCTCTGCAATCCGTCTGTCCAGTGACTTGTCCCACAAAAAGTTGTGAGTCATTGTGTATGGAGACTCATCGTAGACCTACCTTGATGGCCATTTTCAATCCTGCTATGAGTGTGTCATATTCGGCGATGTTGTTAGTGACTGGAAATTGAAACGTAACTCGTAAGTTGGTCTCCATGTCATGTGATCCTTTTAGGTGAACTCCGTCACCAGGGTGTTATGTGCTTGATGCACCGTTAACGTACATATTCCACTCTAGAGGACTTGGTTTGATTGATTGAGACCTCAATGGTCTTTGTTCAGAGGGGTAGATGGAAAGCTCAGCGACGAAGTTGGCCAATGCCTGAGCTTTGATGGCTCATCGTGGTTCGTAGTGGATATCGTAACCACTTAGTTCAACACACCATTTGGTCGGCCAACCAGAATGTTTCGGTCATCGTAAATGTCTCTGATGGGTAAGTCCGTTCAGAACTTTATTGTGTGGGCCTGAAAGTAGGGTCGGAGCTTTCTTGCTATTGTTACGAGGGCAAAGATTGTCTTTTCCAGTGGCAAATAGTTTAACTCCGCGCCTCGTAGTGTGTAGCTTGTATAGTAAATTGGCCATTGTGTGTCATCTTCCTCCTTCATGAGGACTGAGGAGACCGTGTCATTAGTTATTGCTAAGTATATCATTAACTCATCCCCTGCGTAGGGGCATTTCAGCGTTGGTAGCTCCTGAAGGTATTTCTTGATCCCTTCAAATGCTTGTTGACATTCTAGTGTCTATTGGAATGTCTTTTTGTTCCCTATTTGCTGAAAATGGCTTGCATTTGTCACTGAGTTTGGAGATGAATCTACTGAGTGCGATGAGTCTACCAGTTAGCAATTGGGTTTCATTGATGGATGTACGCATAGGCATATCGGTGATTGCCTTGATTTTCTTGAGGTTGACATCAATTCCTCTTTCGGAGATCATGTATCTCAGAAATTTTCCTGCTCTGACGAAAAAGGAGCATTTGTCAGGATTTAACTTCATATTGTACCGACGAAATGACTAGAAGATTTCTTCAAGGTCTAGGAGGTGGTCCTCGAATGTCATGCTTTTGACTATGGCGTCGTCGACATAAGCCTCGAGGTTACGACCCATCTTGTGAGCAAACACTTCATTCATAAGCCTTTGGAATGTTGCTCCCACGTTTTTTAGTCCGAAAGGCATTTGGACATAATAGTAGACGACATCGCCGATCATGAAAGCATTTTTGATTGCATCGTAGGGGTCCATGTAAATCTGGTGGAACCCACTTTTTGCGTCGAGAAATGTAAAATATTTATGTTTAGATGTGGCGTCAACAAGTTGGTCAATTACTGGAAGTGGATAGTGGTCCTTGGGGCAGTGTATGTTAAGACTTTTGAAGTCGACGAACATTCTCCAGTCCCTGTTAGATTTATCAGAAAGTACGATGTTAGCGAGCTAGTCCGAGTACTTAACTTCCTTTATTATTCTAGCCTCGATGAGCTTGTGTACTTCACCCTTTACAATATGTTTTCTGTCTAGAGCGATAGCTCTTTTTTTTTGTCTAACCGGCTTGGAATCCGGGAATACATTAAGTTTGTGTGTGATAAGCGATGGTCCACTCCTACCAGGTCTTTGAGTTCCCAGGCGAATACATCAAGGTGTGACTCGAGAAGGTTAATGAGCTTGTCTTTTTGTGACAGTTTGAGGCCTTTACCTACCTTGAACTTTTTGCTTGGGATAACTTCAACCTCGTCGGTGATGTTACTGACCCTTGGCTCATCGTCCTCTTCCATAGGGTCACTATTGTCATTGAGGTACTGATGATTAGTGCTCATGCTGAGCATGGCCACGTAATTAGTCCTGGCGGGCTGTTGGGGAACGTAGATGAATGTATCACCCCATGGAGTCTCGAAGGTGATGGTGAGAGAGCGGATGTCACATCTCATGTTGAATTCCACTTGGCTAGGTTGACCAATGATAGCATTGAAGGCAGATGGTAGGTCGACCAATGATAGCATTGAATTCCACTAGAAATTCGGTCATGATGGAGTGGCAATCCTTAGTTTTTTGAATCGTATCCCCAATTAGCATGAGGGGTGATGTGATGACGCCCAATGTTGGTACGACATCTCGACCAATGCCGAAAGTGGGCCCCGAGCTGTGTCGTATCTGGGAAAGTGGGACCTTCAACTTGTCCAGCATGTCTTTGAATACGATATTGGTGTTAGCCCATGTGTCAATGAACATACAGTTCGTGTCCCATCCACAGATGCGAGCCGTGATTAGGAGGGGGTCAGAATGTGGGTATGAGACCTTGGTGCCATCGGGGCGAACAATCACATTTTATTCTTTATGTTTGACCTGTAGGATTTCTCGAGCGTACCGCTTTCTGTTGGCGGATCCCTCTGATTTGATCAACATGTGATTTGTGCCTTGGGCTGGAGGTGATGGAAGAGCCTGGCGATTGGGACTACCGTTACGAAGAAGGTTGTTGTGTTGATGATGATGTTTATCTTTCTTGTCGTGATCATCATCATATTTTTGAGCCCTCGTTGTTTCAGAGATGGGATCCACTGAATGGATGAGGTACTCCTTGAGTTTACCTTCACTAATCATGTCGGATTTGAGGTGTTTGAGCTGCCAACACCCGTTTGTCTCATGTCCACGATCCTTGTAGTAATTGTAGAATTTGTCAAAGGCCCTTGTAGACTTGTATTGGATCGGCGCTAGCCATTTGGGAACACTGTGGTATTTTTCCAGCATCAGGAGGATGCTAGTCCTTGTATCCAGAAGTGGAGGATGTAGGAGGAGAATGAGAGTTTGATAGAGTTGGAGCCGTTGTCGTATTTCTTGCCCTTGGTCAAAGAAGAAAGAGAAGACCTTTGGAAAGGTCTGCTGATTTCTTTAGAATTCATGAATTTGGTGGCTCAATCCATGAATTCCGCCATTGTTGTGACAAGGTTCTTGTTGATGTTGTAGACGAGGCGAGATTCTCACTATAGGCTGAGTGATGGCCAAAAGTTTCATATTGGGTGTCAGGCCTTGAACTTGAATAGATTCAGAGTGAACGCGTCGTACGTAGTATCGTAACGACTCCTCTTTCTGCTGGCGGACCTTCAAAATATGGTTGACTATTTTAAAGGGTGGTCGAGACCCCATGAAGTGTTGGAGGAAAGTTTTTAGCAGAGCTTTAAAATTTGTGAAGTTTTTACCTCGTACAGTGTCAAACCAGGTAAACGTTACACCCTTAAGTGTAGAGCTGAAGGCTTTGCACATGATTGGGTTGTTTGCCCCTGCTATCTCCATCTGTGAGATGTAGCATTGTACATGGTCGATTGGGACTGAGAGCCCAACGTAACTGTCTATGGTGGGTATTTTGAACCCGTGAGATGCCTTGGCGGTGAGGACATCTGCAGTGAATGGTTATGTCAAGAGTACCTTGATGTTGTTGAATGCTTGATTATGTGTTTTAAGATGCTCCTCGATGAGGTTGATATGAAGAACGAGGTCATCTACGTTGATGTTGCCGCCATTAGAAATGTACTGGCGGTTGGAGTTGTGATGATTTTTGGAATTTCCCTCAGCGTCCAAGTGGGAGTGGCCTCGTTTGTTGTTGAGTTCTGCCCGAATGGTCTAGACCATCAAGGCCTGCATATCCTTCAAGATGTTAGCTAGTATTAAGTTCATCTGGAATGGGTCGATGAGAATAGGGTGGACAACGCTTTTCCCGGTGATAGGGATAGTGGGTGGTTGGTTCTCCGATGTTCTATTGTTTAGAAGGGGAGACTTGGAAGACCTGGATTGTGCGTCTTCCATGTGGAGGGGGTTATCATAGTTTTTGTTGGCATTGTTGACGTTGATGGTATTGTTTCTTGTTGTCGCCATTGCAATGATTGGAGAATAAAAAATCTGAAGAAAACAAAGTGTGGTCATGGGTTCAATTTTCTGGAAGACGACGCCAAATTGATAGTAAACTACCAATCTAGAGCCCAAGTGTGCCGAGAGAGAGAGAAAGGAACCAACGACCTGTAAAGGGAGACAAGTAAACAAATCAGGCAGAGACAGAGGAAGGGGATTATGTGTGTAGTTCATACCATTTGTATGTTGGGCACCACCCTTTAAATAGAGTGGTACTGAAGCCCATCAAGGAGGGCTTGAGCTGTGGGATGGCCACATCTAGGTTGCTATGTTTGTGGAGGTAGCGGTTACAGGCTTTGGAGGATCTGTTGACCCAAAATGTGGCGCCATTAATGATAGCATGATGAGTGCTGCTTATTAATTATGGGTGGATTGTGTAGTGTAGTGTTGTTATACGAGGTGTCGCCTCGTAAACAGGCTTGTTGGGGTTGGCCTCAATAATGGGTTGGGTTAGGCCCATACTTATCATGTTAATACAGAGCTGGGAAAAAATAGATGATCTTACCGCAATTGTCACTGTTTTTTGGAAACTCTTGTAGTTCTGATATGGTTCTGATTGTGGATGGTGAACCCGAAACTAAGATCTTTTCCTCCTTGTGCTTGACGAAAATAGATGATGATGATGATGATGATGATGATGATGATGGTTGAAATTGAGCACTTGAAACATCCAAGCTCCAAAAGGACTTGGCAATCACAAGTACGACGCACGGTGGTGGTTGATCCAACTTCTCTCTTCTTTGGTGGATTTGAGCAAGATGGAGATGATAAATTTGTAGCACTCTTGAGCCTCAAGTATGGAGTTGAACATGGTAAGAAGAAGACTAAATTAGGAGCTAACCTCACTAAGAATTTAAGCTAGGAAGAAAGATAGGAAGCTAGGAAAATAAAAATAGAGAGAATAATTCTTGATGTATTTCTTGCTGAAAAACAAATGAGGTACGACTCCTATATATTTATATTAGTAGGATCTATCCTTAGGTTACAAGAAAAACCTAAAGAATTACTACAATTAACTCTTAGAATTAATACTAGAAATAACTCCTAGAATTAACACTAGAATTACTACAAACAACTCCTAATAAAACTTAATACTAAAGGCTATTGATTCTTACATTTTATTTCTTGTAACTCATCATATGAAAGCCTCTAAAGCCTTTCAAAATTTGGCATAATGGATAACAAAACCAAGTTCAAAGAGGTGTTACAAAACTCACTTAGCTTCAAACCCGAAGCCGCAACAAAGTGTCACTTGGAAGCTTAATTCGGTCATGATAAGGCCCGAAATGGGTTCTAACCTCTTCATATGAAATGTATATCTATATGTTAGCTTTCCAATGAAAAATGAATCATGCAATTCCGATATTTTTAGCTTGAGTTATGACGTCTCCCTCAACGCCCCTCATTATGATACCCATTGAAGCTCCTCATGACAAAAACATGACTTGGGAGTAGCGGATGAGTCACAAATTTGAGAGTAGGAGGTGCTGAGTTCAAGTCACACCCAAGTCATTTTGCTCTTTTTATTTTTAATATTTTCCAAACCTTGGAATTGGGCCTTGATGCAGTTGACCCAACTTTGTCTTGAAATGGTCTTCACAAGCATAGTTGAAGACTTGATCAAATGTGTAGGCATCATGGTTTTGATCAACACTAGGCCGTTGGCTTGGGCCGGATTCTTCAAGGTGCTCATGACGCATGACTTCCACTCTAAAAATGTTGAGTGAGTTGTAGGTGGAGTCTAGGCCCAAATCTTCAAGTTTGAGGCCCAACTCCCTTAGTGGGCCTTCAAAATCCATGGTCCCATCTTGATGCTCCATAAGTCTTGCACCTGTTTGAATGAGAAAATCCAACGCCTCTCAGGTCTTCTCGGCCTTGGAGCGAGTTTGTGGACCTCCAAGGCCCACCACCAATGGACCCTACTTGCTTGATCTTATATTGGGCCGGGTTGGATGCCCAATGATTATGTTATGGTCTATATCATCCTCCCTCTCTTGAAAAGAATCTGTCCTCGGATTTATATTTTCAATCTCACTTGGATAAGGGGAAAGATCGACCACATACATTAAAAGTAGTATGTACATTCTATTGCTCAGAAGTTAAATCAAGAATGTAGAAATTCTCCCTTATCTTTCCAATGACTTGGAAAGGTCCATCTCCTATGTCAAAAGACATAACTTTCCTTCCCTTGTTGGCATGCCTTGCAATTTCTTCATTATGCTTCTCAATTTGGGCTTTGACCTTGGTGTGTAGATCCTTCATAAGTTGGGTTTTCTCTTCACCTCCTGCACTAGCCAAATCACTCAACGACAAAGGGATAAGATCAATAGGAGTTAACTGGTTAAAACCATAAACAACTTCAAATGGACTATGAGTGGTGCCAATATGAAATGATCGATTGTAGGAAAATTCCACTAAAGGTATACATTCCTCCCACTTATTCAAATTCTTTTTTCAAAATAGTCCTTAAAAGTGTTATGAGTATGAGATTTGTTACCTCAGTTTGACCATCGGTCTGGGTGTGACTAGATGTAGAAAAAAGAAGTTTTGTCCCCAATTTAGCCAAAAGTGTTTTTCCAAAAGTGACTTAAATTGTTTTGTGTCCCAATCACTTACAATGGTCTGTGGAATGCCATCGAACTTTACCACTTCTTTGAGAAAAAGACCAGCCACGTAACTTGTATCAGCCACGTAACTTGTATCATCCATCTTATGGCAAGCTTGATAATAGTAATTCACACAAATATGAAATCTTATAGGAATCGATATAGAGCTGGTCATCAAGCCTTGAATTGAAATTAGAACCCCTAAAGAGCTCCATGTACTGTAGCATGAAAATCCCACAATCAGACTTGTTGTCATTCAAATGCTCATCAGAAAGATCCTTTTTGCAAGCAAGTCTAGTCACAATTGGAGTCTTGTTAAAAACACCCATCTTCCTTTTGTCACCCTTGAAATATTTATATAAGACCGATCTCTGGAGGAAAATAAGAAATAATTAGATTATCAAAACTCAACATCATAGAAGTCAACAAAAATCAGCATAAGAATAAAGTTTGAATGACATTGATATCTGTTCAGATAAACTTACCACTAATTCCATATGGTAACAATATCTTTCTATTGTCTTGTTTTCCCTATTATCCAAATAATGAATGACATTTTTCCTGAAGTTGAACACCAATATAAAGAAATGCTCAATACAGGGTAAGTAGATTTGTATGCATGTACAACTTGAGTTAGTTAGTGATAATACTTAGAGAATAGTAGTCAAATATTGATTTTTACAATCTCTACATCATTGAAATTGGTGAGCTGTCTTCTTTTAATTTGTTCTTTTAGGTTTCTATATCCAATGGGTAATTGTAGGGGTTTTCGTGTCTCAATCAGAATGCAACAGAACCCCGTCAAGATCAATTATTGAATGAATTAAACCATGTGTTCAGAAATATACCTCACGCGATGATGACTCGTGTGAAAATTACGAGAAAACACCCATCCTCTACGCTATCCACACTGAGCAACTAGAGAATTCTTGATCTCCCTCATGCTGTGCTAGCAACAATTCCCTTGGAGATCAGAGCCCGGAGTTAGAAGGAGCAGTTTTCTTGAGTTGTCTATTATCTGACTTCTTCTCAAGTCAGATATACATTGACACAAGGAGAAAGATGCCTTTAGCCTTATATTGGGCTACTTGGACCTTTAGTCCTTTGTCTCAATTGTGCATAGTACTTAGGTGTCTAAATTTCATAAAGTTGACACTTAAGTCACTAAACTTATGCTCTTAGACAAATAACTCTCAAGTTCACTCATATGACGTGCGACCCTATAGGTTCCTATTATGTTGGCATTAATTATGAATTCTCATCTATAATTACAGAAAATGAGAGGTATCTAGTAACACATCACTGCCACCCAAGTAATGTGGAACTTGACATCATGACAGAACCACACCCATCGATATGACCATACAGTATACATGATATGTCCCTTCATTCAGACTCTTAGATTGAACCGAGGCGCATATCTTGCATCGTCATTATAGTTCAACCTTGTGTATGAGAATACTCTCCTATGGTGAGGGAGTGATGAATCCCATCTTGGTTCATGATAGTCCTACTCCATAATATTGTGACACACCCAATGCTAGCACATTCCCTTGGTCAAGAAAAGGATAGAGCATAGAATCAAAGCATGCCACTCACATGGGCAGATCTTCATAACCTCAGGTCGAAGAACTATGCATACTATGATTCATGAGAGACACGTATGATGTTCACACCACATTCCACATAATGCTCTCAAACGGATTGATCCAATACATATTTCCTCTCCTATGTATTCATAATTAAGCCTTCACAATACACATGTGAATCTTCCCTTATGCTAGTCTTAAATGTGGTATAGCAACCCATGTTCACTACAACACATTGACTAGGGATATTTAGGAACATTGATATATTCTAGGGTTAATATAATGTGTTATTTGATTACGCACAAATCCGAACTAACACAATAATTGAACTATGTAAATAACATGACTCATGTCCAAAATGATATCACTGAAGATTGCTCTTACATACCCTCACTTGCACTGAAGCCGATCATCCATGTACTTAGTACCATTGGACTCTATCGAATCCTATGCTTTTGTTGCATTGCAGTTCTGTTAATGTTGTCCATGTCCATCCCATGAGTGTTCACATAATCTCTTGGAATGTCAATTGAGGATTTAACAAATGGCTGGTGAGATTGAAATCCCTTAACTTGAGCGATTACTCTAATGTTCTCACAATGGTGTTTGATTGGGTCAAACTACCCTTGGCACCAAGCCAAGGTCTATAAGGAACTTCTTTTATCAAAATACCTCAATCCAAATATTAGAGATGTTAACGAACTTACACTAATGTTGTAGATATGACCACTGCCTCTATGTCAGAATCTTTTCAAACTTACAGTGTCATTGTAATTTATATCATGTTGAGATCAATATCCAAATTAGAAGATTAGCTTCAATGTAACTCATTTTACATAGGTAATCTCTGCTCCCATAGACCAAGGACACACCACAAGTCTTTCACAAGAATCTTAGGATGCCCCACAACTCTATTTAGTAATCTTACCAAAATAGAATATTAACTTGTGATGTCTCAAACATACAAGACTCTACGGTGAATACACAATATGATATGCATTATAGACCCCAGTGTTGGGGCATATGACACTTTATACATGTACTCTTGTGTGTAATCTCGTTTAGGCCAAGCCATCACTCCTGATCTAACATCATAGGAAGTTTCTGCCTAGATGTTGATCGAGAAAATTTCCTTAGCTGATCCTCTTCAGATAGAAGAATAGGTGTGTCACTTCTTATATGCACTATACAACCAGAATGAACAAAAGTGCTCTGACTGACTCAATTGTATCCACAAGGTTTATCTTCAAAACTAAGGTAATCAACCATTTCTGGTTATTTCCTCAAAATGAAAATTCCCACTTCTAGAAGATTTGTTCAATCCCTTCTTGGATCTTAACAACTAACATACCTTATGAATATTAATCCGGATTGAGAAAACCTTCTGGTGTTTTTTACATCCGTTTGCCAAAACTCATAATCATGGTATGCGACTATGGTAAAATCCACCCTGATGGATGTAATCATGAAAACTAGTGAAAATGTTTCACCCTTGAAACCTTCTTCCAACTAGTCGTCCATTACAGTT
>JBBYHH010482002.1:0-11232 GCA_038382905.1 Daphne laureola
CTCCAAATAATTTATTAATTATTAATTAAAGATATATAATATTTTATTATTGTAATAAATACATGATTCTTCAAAATGAAGAAGCTGTTGGAGATGAAACAATTTATTTTTAGAGAATATGACTTTTGTCTCTTCATTTTGGAGAATTTTTTTGAGAAGTTATTGGAGATGCTCTAAACCTCCTACTCTCTTTGGGAGGGAGAACCACCGTTTCTCCCTGCGTGACATCCACCCTAAGCTACTTGTCCTTCGTCCTCTCCACCAATCCTTGCGACCTCTACCAACCTCCGTCCCACCTACAACCACCTCAGTCCCACCTCCATCTCTCCCCCCTGTGCCGTTGCCTCCCCTCATACGGGGAGCACCCCCTCCTACATCCACTCCACCAGATGCCAAATCAACCCCTAAGCCACCAACACGCTGACTTTGACAATTGCCCACCCCATTCCACTGAACCAACCACACGAATCTTACCAACCAAAAAACCAAAACTAAGTATACACCTCCACCCTCAATAATACTTCCCCCAAAATTAGATCCACCGGAAAGCTGAAATCAAAGCTGAATCAACGGATGCTTTTTATTGCTTTTTGTAGATTCTTTTTTGTGTTTGTTATTTTATCTTCTGGGTTTGATTTAAGAACAATTAAATCTCCATAAAGATGTTCAGTCAAACAATGTTCCCAACAATTAAACTTACCTACAATTCCCATCCACAATCTTTAATCTTCTATTAAGTTGCGCAAATTTTACTTTATAATTAGTTAGATATATTATAGATCTCGGTATGGACTATGGAAAGATCTGAATGAGGGGTGTTTGGAGAAGATGTTTTCACGGAAGATGAGTGGGAGATGAGAAAATGATACTTTAGATAAAATAAAAAATTTGTGATAAATTCAAGGAATAAATTATAAATTAAATAAGGTTATTTTACTCATTCTCATAATTTAATAAAAAAATTAACTGTCAAATTAATGGAAGACCAAAACATGACAAAAAACTTAGTTTTAAGATTAGATACTGATTTAAACAGAATAATCAAACTGATTAACAATCTACTTTTCCTTTTTTTTTTTTTTAGAGAAAAAACAATATTCTCGTACACGGCTGTGTGCAGGAGCAGCTTAAAAATGAGCAGAATCTCCCCTCTTCCCTTGCCCGCTCTTCTTTCAATGGCGTCCGCATGCACGCCATCGTTTCCTGCCCTTCCTTGTTCTCAATTCCCAAGTTCGTTACTCAGCAACTCCAACTCCCTTTTCCTCACATTTGAACACAATACTGCCCGACGTTAATCCCCGATCGTCAATCGTCCTACATGCATCGTTCGCGCCTTAATCGGTAACTCAGCCGCCAGAAATTCCAACGCCAGAGAGGTCGCCATTGGGTCTGCCGTTACGGTGACGTTGGCCACTGCTAATCGTGTGCTTTACAAGCTAGCTCTCGTCCCTATGAAACAGTATCCTTTCTTTTTAGCGCAGCTCGCAACGTTCGGGTAATTTCAATCGCCTTGCTTATTCAAGCAGTAGCCCAGTTGGGGTTTGCTTTATTAGCTGTCAAATGCAGGTACGTAGGAATTTGTTTTTCGGTTCTGTATGCACGATATCGAGCGGGTTTTGTGACTGACGAAATGTTAGCTTTGCCGAAATGGGGATTTACGGCAATTGGGTTCCTAGAAGCTCTCGGGCTAGCCAGTGGAATGGCTGCCGCAGGTATTCAGTACATTATTTCTGCAGTTTAGGCGTTTAGAAGAAAATCAAGCTGATATGAAAATAACTTGTTACCGTGTTTTCTGGTGTTCATACAGCTATTATTATCAGTATCATATTTCTGCTAATATATTGATTGCTCTGTAATCAGATTTACTTCCCGGGCCAGTAATACCAATACTTAATCAGTTATATTTCTTTTCCGGAAGTGGATCGTAAAGATATGGCTCCATTTCGCTTTCCCTCAAAATTATGTAGCAGAGTAAACATTTACTCAGACGCTTATTATAGCTAGTTTGGGGAAATGCATCAGGAATCAGTACAACGCATACCAGTCAGTTTGTCATATTTTAGAGTGTGTCACTAGATATTTAGATTCATTCAGGTACCACTATTAACACATACTTTCAGTTTGTTAGTCTAATTTGTTCAATCTTGGTTTCAATTAGATTGTTAACAAGCTGGCACTGATGCAATATTTGGTTAGGCGAAGTAGTTTCCTCTTTTGATTACCAAGTTCAGCGTAATCAGAGATATATTTATATAGATAGATCTATGGTTCTCTTGTTTAAGTAGGCTGGAACTTTAGCCCTCCCCCTTAGACTTCAGGAAAGATGTTTTTGCACTTTACTTCCACATGTGAAAATACTATTACCGTTCTTTTAATATCTGCCATGAGTTTCCCTCTATGGCAGAGTTTTCTGGTATGGCAGCTCGCTTTTTCTGCTCTTCTCGTGGGTAGAAGGTACTCTTTCAACCAGATTGTTGGTTGCTTACTCGTTGCTGCAGGTGTTGTTGTGGCAGTTGCAAGGTATATTACTTCTACCAGATCATACTGTAGACATGCTGTAGACTTTTTTATGTAAATCGGCATGTGGTAGATTTCATGAATAACACTACTGTAAAAGCTAAAAAGGCTTAGAATGTGGATGACAAAGTCATTGTCCTTTCTTGTTTTCTGCATTCCAGAAACAAATTTTCTCTGTTTCTGGTTTTGAATAATTTTTTAAATATTGTGCAATCAGCAGGCACGTGCTCTTGCTTTTCTGTGAGTTACTCCTGGATAGGATAGGCTGCTCACATGGTTTGTCACCACTAATACATGTAAGAGCAATAGGTTCTCTAGAAAATAGCATGGAATTAGGTGTTAATGCTGGTTGGGTTTGCTTGTCTTCAAGTTGAAATCTGAGTTTAAAATAGTCTATTTCCAGGGTGTATCATCTCTGAAGATCAAGTGCTGATCTGCCTCGCGCAAATATGGGTTCATATCTTAAGATGAAACTTCATCCATACTACGTAGAACTCATACTCCTGTCAGGAGTTTTGATACTGTTTGGACATCTACATGCATACAATCATGGATATAATTCGACTATGGTCTACACAGACCTTATCTCTTTTAACGGGGGAAGGCCACGAATGGTCCTAAAACTTGCATTGTTTTACTAACTCAGTCTTAATACTCTATATTGTGTCAATTCAGTCATAAACGTTATTAAACATTATCTCAGTTAGTCCTAAAACTTAAGTTAATGAAATATAAGCCACTGTAAAAACTAACGGCATCAGTTTTGTGCACGTAAATTAACGGACAACTGGAAACCAAAGTTTTGGAGTGACTCAAATTAACACTTTTTACTTTTTGACGTTAGAACAAACATTTAGTGAAAATATCGATCATTACTGGCTGGACTTATCAAAGTTAATTAAACATTTGATACTCCATTCATTTTAAAACGTATATTACAATTGACTTTTGAGTTATATGATTTGACTTAAACTTTTTAAAATATTACATTTGTTCAAAAATTCAAAATATATACTCCTCTCCATGCGCCAAAAATTGTATCAATTGACTTTATCGTTTCACTGTTTAATGTTTGACCTAACTTTAATAAATATAATAATATATAAAAAATAATAAGAAAAAATATATTTAAAAAATTTAGATATCAAATTATGATTCAAATATGAATGCTCTAGCTTTTAATGTCTAAAAATAAGGAGAAGGTCCCAAATTACCATCAACGTTTGGCTATTAGACTCAAACTATCACTATTTTGAAAAAAGGTCCCACCGTCGTTATAGTTTCTTGTCTCAATTCATCATCGCCGTTAATTTTTACCAGCGTGATGAATTTGCCACCGGTAAACCACCGCCGACCACTGAGAAAAAATCTGAAATGGAGAAAGAAATACACTGAATTATAGATAGAGGTTTAGGGTCGCCGAATCCCGACCTAGGGCCGCCAAATTCCGGCCCAAGGCAGACAAATCACGAGCCCAAGCCAGGAATCGACGGCCCTAGGCCGAGATTCGATGGCTCTAGACCCCGATCTATGACCCTAGACCGTGAATGGTGAGTTATGGCGTGTTTGGCGCGGTGGTCAAGCGGCGGTGACGATAACGTGAAAAACTTTTAACGGTGAACAGTAGCCGTTTGCTACCGTGATGGCAAAATGAGACCAACAAACCATTTCAGTGGCAAATTTGGACCATTAAACTAAAGAGAATGGTCAAATAAGATATTTTTCAAAGTAGTGATAATTTGGATCCAAAAGCGAAACGTTAATGACAATATAGGACTTTTTCCCCTAAAAATATGTGAAACTAAATCATAGATTAAATACTGTAAAACTGTCAAAATAAATTATACAATCTTTTACAGACGAAAAAAGTAACTATAATCATGTTTTCAACTATAGTTTACAAAGATGGTGTTTTCTTTATATCTAACTAGCTTACCTTGACAAATATTTAACTCAAGTTAATTTAAGAAACATATTAAAAAATTAGACAGATTAGATATATTATACGTGCACAAAATTGACGACATTAGTTGCTACAGTGATTTCTATTTCATTAACTTAAGTTTTAGGACCAACTCAGATAACGTTTAATAATATTTAAGATTAAATTGACAAAATATAAAATATTATGACTGAATTGATAAAACGGTGTAAATTTTAGAACCATTCATGACCTTTGCCTTGGGGAGGGGCGATGCGGGTTACACAATGACTGAACTTTCACTTTTCAAATTTTTAACTATCATGCTACCTTCATCTAAAAAAAAGAAGTTAGATTTAACTTTCGAACTTGTGATTGAGACAAATTATGTTTTTATTCTGAAACGTTTGCATAACACTTTAATAAACTCATTCCAAAAGTGTTACGTGTATAAATATTAGTGTGAAATTAATATCCTAAAGATAAGACTAACATTGTTTTTTTTTTCACCAGCAAGAACGAATTCATTAAAAACTAAATGAGCAGAACAAGTACAAGAGAAAAAGAAGAAAAGATCAGCAAGAGGGTTGCTGCAACAAAACAGACAGCCTACAAGGCACAACAGGGTAAACAAGAACTCTCTAAAACTAACAGCAGAATGAGATCAAAGAAAAAGAAGACCGGCATTGTTGTCATCGAACCTTATGCAGCATGTTTGTTGCATGCAGAATGGGCGTTGACAACCAATCAGTCCATGAACAATGGAGATCAACTATTCTGTTGCTAATCCATAAGAAGGAAAATACTTGAATGTGATACGCACCACGGAGTTTCCTGATTGAGCAGCTTGTTCCTAGCTTTCCAAAGTGCCCAAGTTGAAACATACACTATCCCTTGCCAAATTTGAGTAATCTTTGAAGGGACTTGTGCGATGAATTGACCTTCCAACAGATCTGTGATGTCAAGAAGGTTTGTGACATCCATGCTACACCAAGATGCCACCAATTTTCAGACCTGATAAACCTGTGGGCACCGTAGAAGGGCATGGTTCGGAGACTCCACTGCGTTGTCACACAGGGGGCAGAGAACGGAGGCGACCGAGACTCCTCGCTTGTGAAGAAGATCACCAACTGGGATACAACCACGCGTTGCACGCCAGATGAAGAAGTTTGCTTTCTCCGGAACTTTGTTACACCACCGCATTGGATCGTCATGTCTGACTACAAGATGAGTTGGATTGACTGTGAGAGGCTCCTGACGTTGAAGACTCCATTTGATGCAAGATCCCATCGCCAAAAGTCTTTGGAGCTCCTATGAGGTATGAAACCCTGCAAAAGATTTGTTAGTTGAAATAATTCTTCTCCTGTCCTTCCCCTCGCCGGGATCCTCCAACTCCACTCCCACCTCCACTCTTCCCCTTCCTCGTCCCACCTAAATTTATCTGCCACTGTGGAGCCTTGATTTGAATCTAAGGCAAATAACCTCTTGAATCTTTCTTTCAGAAGCTTATCACCCACCCAAACATCCTCCCAAAATCTAGTGTTAGTTCCCCCCTCCACCCTTCTCCTATAGAGATTGCGAAACTGGGTTCCCATATCCTCCACCTCCTTATCCGCTTTCCTAATATCTTTCCACATGCTCCACTCACCTAGATTTCGCCCCAAGTTAAGAGACCCAACACCACCATTATAAATACTAGAAACCACTTTTGACCACAGTCGGCCGCATCCTAACATTTTAAACCTTACATTTTTCTCATCTTCTTCCCAAGTATGCTGCCCTCCGCCATCACAAACCACCAACCCGCCACCACCAACCCCAACTCAACCATCTGATCCATCATGTGAACCCCGCCACCTCGCCTCGCACCTCCCAGTCTGGCCACCGTGCAGTAGCGATTAGTATGGAGGAGGTGTGGCTGGATCTGGGCTTCCTAGCTCACTCCTCCGACATCGACACCATGTCTATTCCCTGACCTCAACTTGCATCTGGCCGGTCTCGATGCGCTTCCCTCTCCAGCCATGACTTCTCTTTCTCCAGAGGCCTCAACCTTACATCTCCACAAACTATTAGTCTGATAAAATCCCAAATCCCCTGAAAGATAAAAGCTTCCCATTGTTTTCAGACGAAAAATTGTAGTTGTGACTCAATTCTCATGAGTGCTTGCAAATTGGGGCGGATTCTGCTCTAGGTAACATCAGATCAACAAATGGTACACAAACAACAAATGAGAGGGAACTGAACAACCAAAAACTTTGATCTAACCAGGAAGAAGGTTCAATAGTCTCTCTTCCTCCCGATCGTGTGATTGAAACCGAACCGGCAGAGCTCGGGATGACCATGTTGGTGCGACGGCGGCGATGGCGACCGAGCTGGTGTGAGGGCGGCGATGGCGACCAGGCTAGGGAGGGCTAGTGGGTAAGACTGGGCTGACACAATGAATCGATTGATTTAGGGCTCCATCTGGGCGTTGAGGATCTCAGTGAGAGGTGGAGAAAAAACGGGTTCGACAGAGGGAGAGGAGAGGGTGAGGGATCATGATGGTTGTTTGTAAAGGTTGAGATTTGAAGTTTAGGGGTTAAAAATATGAATAGAAAATTTAAGGATAAATCGTTAGGGTGAAAGACTTCTAAGGTTTAATCAAGATAATAATCCTAAAATTCTAACAGGAAAACTAACGGTGGTAATGGTTGAAGGGGTACTTGTAGGTTTTGTTAAACCTTTGGGGGATATTAGAAGGTTTCTAGAAATCAGAAGGGCAATCTGCAGATTATGACAAATCTCAGGAGATATTTGCAAGTTACCCATAGAATAAAGATTGTATGGAAATATTTTATGAAACTAAACATATCAATTTTCGTAGCACAAGCCTAAAAATGGAAGTCATCAACTTTAGGAAACCAAGGGTGTAATTTAATAGCGCTATCCTATCACGTGGAATACATTTATCACAAAAATATTAGATTTTATTATCAGATAGTCCGTTGAACTATGTTGACTAAATTTTAGTCCATGAACTATAAAACGTGTCAACTCAGTCTCTCAACTATGCATTGTCAAACACTTTACCATTTTGACCGTATCAATGTTACTTGACCTTAAGGGAAATGTCTATTATGATTCTAGTTCTTTCTAATCTATGCCTAAAGTCCCTAAACCTATTAGATCTAACAAAAATATCGTCTCACTGGATTTTCTGATGAATTGGCCGAGTTGAACAGAAGAGTAAGGCTGGGTCCCTTAAAGTTTTGAACTTAAGCATTTGCAACCTAATACTTTAAATTCTTAAAAATAAGTCACTCATCTGTCAAAAAACTAACAAAATTAAAGTCTCATCGAACGAGTTACCGAGTTAAAAGACTAAAATGCTTGTACTTATATAATTCAGAGACTGAGTTGGTACGTTTTATCGTTTAGAGACTAAAATGCACGAGTTAACATAATTCAGAGGACTATGTGATACTAAAACCAAAATATTATTAACAGCAAAGATTTACATATTTATTTCCATAAATTTGTGATTTTGAGAAGAAAAAAAATTAACTAGATAATTACCCCCCACATCTTAATTTAGATATGTAGTTGCTTTTTTATTTTTATTTTCTTTTATGGTGATATGATAGTAGGTCTCTTTATATACTGCCTCCATCCCAAAAACGAAAAGTGACAAATCTTTAGAACGGGGGGCGTGTTAAACACCAAAATCTATTCTTTGCAAACAAGTCTCTACTAGAGAGCATTAAACACAAGGGATTAAAAAGGTAACACCTACTCTCAGCAACCATAAAGAAACATGCCTGTTTCGCGACAAATTCCATGACTTGAGCCTCGCTGAGGTTGCTTCCTGGCGTTCTGACCACAAACGCCATTGGTATTTGTCCTGCTTCTTCATCAGGAAGCCTGTCCCAGCAAAATAATACTATTAGCCCCACAACATTAACGCCAAAGCTCTCTTTAAAAACTTGTAGCTAACTAGTATCGGTCTATCTCTACCCCACTTTGCTCCTTAACTAACTCCCCAACTAACAGTCTATCAAGGACCATACAGATATTATGCAAAGAAAACACATGTAGCATGTGTTAAACAAGTATTGTAATTTCCTGAAACACACATGTCAAAGCAATGCAAGCGCATAGCATAGAGTCAAAGCCTTACGGTACTACTGCTGCATCTGCGATGTCAGGATGGGATTGCAGAACATGCTCTAACTCTGCCGGTGGAACCTGCAAATTCAGACAGAAGAAGATACAACATCATTCCAAGTTCATCTAAGCAATGAATCCTGTCAATTGCTTTAAAAAAAATATTCCTGAGGGATCATTAGAAACATCACCTGATAAGCCTTATATTTGATCAGTTCCTTTAACCTATCAACGATATAGAGACTCCCTTCAGAGTCGAAATAACAAAGATCACCGGTTTTCAACCATCCATCCGAGTCCAAAGTTTCAGCAGTGGCCTTGTCATCTCCTACATACCCTGCATCAAATGCAGCATTTCATCAGCATCTTTTCATACAACAATAAACCATAGCTAGTGACTTCCATGGAAGTCAGAGAAGGCTTCTCATCACTCAGTACTAACCCTTCATGATCATCGGCCCTCGTAACCACAACTCCCCTCTTTGTCCAGGCCCTAGAGCCTCCCCGGTATCAGGATCAACAATCTTGGCTTCTGCATGTTCAGAGAGCCTACCAACTGAACCATATTTCTTCACCTCCACCTCCCCTAAGCCCCTCGTCACACTTCCTCCAGTCTCAGTTAATCCATACCCCTAAATGCAATTTTCAACACAACATTACAGGTAATAGAGCAGAGAAAATGTGTTTTGATTTATCTCTAAGTCCTCAAATGTAATATAATCTAGACTTATAACTTCTGTACGTTCAGACAGCCTACCAACTGAACCATATTTCTTCACCTCCTCCTCCCCAAAGCCCCTCTGTCACACTTCCTCCGGTCTCAGTTAATCCATACCCCTAATGCAATTTTCAACACAACATTACAGGTAATAGAGCAGAGAAGATGTGTTTTGATTAATCTCTACGTCCTCAAATATAATACTCCCTCCATCCTAAATAAATGGTGCGTATTCCTCTTTTGGATATTCCTGAAAAATTGGTGTGTTTCCCTTTTTAAAAACTTTAATTGAGTTGTTTTACTCAAATATCTCTAACATTCCATCCTCTATACTCCAACTTTTGACCAAATTTTTTTATTTCCATCATTTCTTAATTTGAGTATCAAAAGAAATGTATCATTTATTTGGAGACAGAGGGAGTATAATCCAGACTTATAACTACTGTCAGCTACACGAATCTTGTGTCTTTACTTTTGGTTTATCTGCGGATTCAAACATCCTGCAGAGCAGATGATGAGACCTCCATATTTTTAGTCTTTTCTTAAGTTTTCAAATACACTAGCCATAACTTCATCAAATACAGTAGTCATAATTCTTATACTCCTCCAGCTTCTTATTGGTCAACTCCTTAAATTTTTTTAACTAAACCCATATGACTCATTTCTACTTTGATATTTTTTCTCTTTCTATGATAGCCTTAGTGCAACCCTCTTTTACCTCCTTTAACACATTATAAAATAACAGGGAAATATTGGAAATTCATTACAAATTACTTGTACATCCCGTGAGATCTTGAACTTCTTCCCTTAGTTCATCAACAAAATTTCCCATTTTTTTTTTTTTGACAACTTTCTCAATCCCAATACATTTAACAACCTTAAATCCATCAATTCACCATCAATTCTCTATAAAATAATATTTTCCTCACATTTCTCTACTCACACGCATCTCCTACATCAATCAAAACACACTCCACAAATTTCTCAAAATAAATTTCTAAGTTGCCTTGAACTGAGCCTTACCAAAATGAAAAAAAGTGACAACCTACTTGGGTTTAAGGGAGTATAAAAATAAATGAAAAGCAGTGATATCAGTAAAGCAAGGCTAGAGAGTAAAGAATATCGATCAACAAAGTGACAGGAAGGATTAGGAAAGATTTGCAGACCTGAATAATTTCCGTATCAGGAAATTTCTTCTTGAAGCTCTCTGCAGAATCCTTGCCCAGCGGCGCGCCACCGCAACCCAGCGCCCGCAAGGAGCTGAGATCGTACTTTCTGGTGATGTCTAACTTCGTCAGAGCCACTACGAGCGGCGGCGAC
Source organism: Daphne laureola (assembly GCA_038382905.1). Lineage (NCBI taxonomy): Eukaryota > Viridiplantae > Streptophyta > Magnoliopsida > Malvales > Thymelaeaceae > Daphne > Daphne laureola. The sequence goes on from JBBYHH010482002.1 coordinate 10,620, forward strand.
ACCGGCATGGTGGTGACTCTGTATTTCTCCAAGGCTCTCAACATTCCTTCGAGATTGAACCTGTCCAGAATCACCATCGTCTCTCCCATCGCCACGGTTTTCAGCATCATGAAAAACCCAAACACATGGAAAAGCGGCACCGTGAAGAACGTCACTGCTTTCAACTCCTCCTCCGTCTTCTCCTGCTGGTGATTGTGGAAATAACCGCCGACCACCGCGATTAGGTTCTTGTGAGTGAGTAAAACCCCCTTCACTCGCCCAGTCGTCCCCGACGAGTACAGAATCGCCGCCGAGTCACTTGGAGTCACTTCAATCCTCTCTTCGAGAGCGCGTCCACATCGTTCGACAGGCTGAGTCAATGAACGGACGAACTCGGGCAAGTCGATGAGGACGGTGCCGAATTTGAGCGGCGGTAGTTTGTGAGCGAACTCGGTGGTCGAAAACGCAACAACGGGTTTGCTAAGTCGGACCTGGTGAGAGATGTCGGACTCGGAGCTTAACGGGTTGGTCGGAGAGACGACGATTCCGATTGACAAGAGAGCTGAGTAAAGAACAGGCACGTTGATGGAAGGCGGCGACAAGATGAAAGCAACGTCGTTTCTTCGCAGCGAGA
>JBBYHH010482224.1:0-11230 GCA_038382905.1 Daphne laureola
TAACCCTTTTACTTCATAAGGCTTAATTATACTTAATTTTTCACTTATTACTAACCAACCCCTAACTTTTTCCAAAATTTCCATTTTGGTCCTAAATTTTCTAAAAGTGACAAAAAATTTCATAAACTCCAAATTAGCTTATTTCTTCCAAATTCCATGATTAAACTTCACAAACACCAAATTTCTCATCTAACTTCCAAACTTTCGGCCAAACATAAAATTCCACCAAGAAAATTGTTTTTCAACTTCATACTTTCAACAACACCTTGGATGTTCATATTCATCACTTATCCAATATAAAATCATACTTTAACAATGAACATCATCACCCAAATTCATCATCATAATTTGGCCATTTCATGAATTTGAACAAGAAATTGTTCTTCAACTTCCTACCACAACATTCAAGCTTAGAATCATCATTTATCCATCATAGCTCAACATTTCATCAAAGAACAACTTCATTCTTTTTCATCCTAAAAAATCATACATACTCATACAACATCATCCATTATGATTCAAGCTTAACTTCATGCATTAGACATGTTCACAAACAACCGAAGAACACATATTAAGACTTGTTTCAACTTGAATCCAAACTTTGTTCAAAAACTTCAAATTTTGGTTAACACACAACACCATGATCCAAGATGATTCAATCTTAGTTTCAAGTACTAAACATGCTCCAAATCCATCCAAGAACACAAATCAACCATTACTTCAAATATCCAACATACTTTGTTCATGAACACCAACTTCAAAATCATGAACAATGTGGAATTCATTCAAGATAACCTTAAATATAAGCTTACCTTAAGCTAATATTCAAGAAATTGTTGAAGAAACTTGCCCAAAAATACCCTTTGATTTTTGCCTTCATGAGAAAAGAGAGGGAATGAGGATTTCACACCATCCATTCTTAATATCTTGAAGAAATAAGCATGAAATCATACTTACTTCATTAATTCTTGAACTTTGGGTGATGATTTGTTGATGATCTTGTGAAGAACACCATGAACCTGTGATGAACACATGAAGAACACACGAAGGATGAGAGAGAAGGGAGGAGGCCGGCCTTGGATGAGAAAGAGAAGAAGATTTTTTTGTTATAATGAATCTCTTATCTTTCTTTCCTTATTTGTTTACTACCGCTCCTTTTCTTTCCATTTTAATTAATCCATGTCATAAACAAATTCAACCTTATCCTCTCCATCTTCAATCTCCACCCTTGGATGAAGATAAGAAAATCTCATCTTAACCATTGAGTGATGACACATGTATTCCATTATCTTCCTTTATACTTATCCTTTTACTTAATTCATCTCAAAAACCAAAATGAATTATGTCATCATCATCCGCTCACCAATCCAGCCGCCCCCACCTTACCAAATTACCAAATTTCCCTTTCCCATCCAATTTTTTAAAAATGGCCATTTTGCCACCGAAACTGAATTTTGGCAAAATGACTCGGAACTCACATATACTTATAAAAGTGTGAAATCCTGTGGAATTGAGTTCAAATTAATTCCTGGGACAAATAAATCATCAGAAATTACGTTCATTTCTCCAAAATGACCATTTTGTTCTCTGAGGTCAATTTTGGCAAAACGACCGAGGATTCAAGTACTAAATCCAAAATGTGGAATCCCGCGATAATGAACCTCAAATAAATTCTCGGGACATGGAAATCATTGGGAAACATGTTCCACACGTATAAAACAGAGTCCCGGCAATAGTAAAATTTGACCTCCGAGCAATTCTTCTCAGAAATTCACCATTTTCTAAGGGTGACTGTAACAGCAGAACCCTCACATCCCCCGGACGGAAATAGATACTCTCCTTCCCATACACATATACGACAGCCCCCGGTGGCGTCAAAGCCTAAAACAATCAGGGTTCAGAAAAGCAAGCGCATGGTACCAGCGAGGGGTGTACATCCCCTGAAACTGTCGTAAGTCACTAATTGACCACAGAAAATCCTCAACCGCCTGGTTGGTTCTCCCACACAGTCGTAAGATTGGATCTCCCGTATAATCGTAAGATTGGATCTCCCGTACTCAAAAACTTGCATGCCATTAACCTTACCATGTAACTAGCCCCGGGAGTCACCGGCCCCAACCCTCGACCCGGGAACTAGCCTCAACTAACCTAATATGCATGAAGGCATTCCCAAACGCATATTAAGAAAGTTGAACCCTTACCCGCGCGTTGTAGAATCTCTAAACTTTGCCGAGGTAACCACATCGATCAGAAAATCCGACACTATTCCGGCTGGATCCCGCATAGCCCAATTACAGAAAATCCTGAATAACCACATACAACAATAAGAAACAGAATTCCTCAACCCTTTGATCAATATCCATTTCAATAGAAGATTTAACATCAAGCTTCACCCAATTCGACCAAACCATGAATAAGATGGCTGACTGAGCAAGATACCATCAAGAATCCATTTACTAATCCAGAAGTTCAAATCCAACCCGTTTCTAACTCTAGGCCAACATTTTACGGAAAGTACCAACTTTAATCCACCACTAATAATTTTGGCCTAGTCATGCAAAATAGGACCAACCATGATAAATATCACTAAAAATCCATATACTTATCCAAAAATTCAAATCTAATCCATTTCCAACTCTAATCCATCATTTACCAAGAATTACCAAATTTAGCATATAACTTATAAGTTCGGCCATAACATGCATAATGAAAATCAACCATGAAAATCATCACCAAAAATCCTTATAACAATTTAGGAATTCAACTCCATTCCTAATCCAACTAAAACCCACCATTTATCATAAAACTTCAACTTCCAATAACATACTTTAACTCCGCCCATATGAAGAAAATCTTCACTAGCGAGAGTTTCTTTCCCATAATTCAATCAGCAATTTAGGAGTTTAAGTTTAACTCCGTTTACGAATAATTATTCAACAAGTCCTTAATCTTTTTTCGAAAGATCAATTTGGCCCAAAATCATGAAAATGACCAACTTACCAAAAATTTGCCAATTTCATACCTAACTTTAAAAAGAGCTTAATTTGACTTCGCTTGTCACTAATTACAACCCAACATCTAAACTTTTTTAAAATGTGTAATCTGGCCCAAAACTCCAAAAAGTGACACAACATTCCCCTAACTTCAAATTAGCTCATTTCCACCCAAATTTGTCATTTAACAACCAACAACATCATTAATCCTCCAAAACTCCACACTTTATCAAAGAACACCATAACTTTTCTCTTTAGGCAATTTCGGCCTAACATGGAAAATTCACCTAAAGAATTTACCTCCACAATTCAACAATGAATTTAGGAGCTTTAAGCATCACTAAACCATTTCAAACCATAATTTCGATAAAAAAGACCAACATTCTTTTCTTCCCAAATTTCTGCCATACATTAAAAATTTACCAAAAGAATTTTCCTTGAAAATTCAATAATGAATTTAGCAGCTTTTAGCATCACTAAATTAACCCAAATCCATAATTAACAAAGAACACCTCAACTTTCACCACTTGTACATTTCGACCCTAAAGGAAAATTCACCAATGAAGTTTTCTTCAACTTTTCAATAACACTTTAGGAGCTTAAAAACATCACTAATTCATCACAAGTTCATCACAATCCCTTAATTCAACATAAAAACTATCCTTAAATTAAATCCCAAAATTTCACCCTCTTTGGAAAAATTAACCTAAGGAATTTTTATTCCAACTTCAAACAATACTTTGGGAGCTCATTAGGATCCTTAATTGAATGCAATTCAACTCGTAATAATGAATCATCAACACAATCTTCATGAACAATTCCAACTTTGACCAACCTTGACTATGACTTAACTTGATGTTTCAAGGTTAATTCCCAACATGAAATGTATTCATAATCATCCTAACAACACTTTACAGCCATCATTTCATCTCATTACTTCACAAATCATGAAATCACAATTCATCCAAATTGTTCATTCTTGAAAATTTGAATCATGACAAAGAATGAAGTAATGATGAAACTTCAAGAATTAAACATGCTCATAATCAACCCAACAACACTTTAGCATCACAAATTTAAGCCATTCTTCAAGTTTCAAATTCGAGCTCAATGTTAGGGTTCACCATATTCTTCAAAAGAAGGCTTCAAATGAAGAACATATGAATGAAATCTTCTTACCTTGAAGATTTAGTCATGAATCAAGCTCCTCCTCAAGCAAAATGGTGAAGAATTGAAGAAGCCATCCTTGCCCCATGAAGAAGATGAAGCGTCAGCCATGGTGAGGAGTGAGGAAGAAAATGTTTTCTCTCTCCCCATTTCTTACTATTCCATATATTTATCCAAAATAATATTATTACTTCTTTTTTCTACTACCTCATCTTTTAATTCCATAACTTTAATTCCAATCATAAAAAAATTCCTCTCCTTTTCACTCCATAATAATTATAACCACCACAACCTTAATTAAACATTTCTTTTACATCACATAAAAGTGACACATGTAATCCACTTACCCTTTTAATAATACTTTCCCAAAAAATATTTTCATATCATAATCCAAATAATTCCTCCTTATCTCTCCTTAGTAATGGTACAAAATAATGTGTCTAACATAATTCTAATTTTGTCCACTTTTTTAAAATGACAATTTTGCCCATCCGAGGTCAATTTCAGAAAAATAACCTGGGATTCACATACCAAACTCAAAATATGAAATCCCACGTAAATAAATATTTAATGAAGTCTCGGGACATGTTACTTAACAGAAAATGTGTTCGGCACGTTCAAAACAGAGTCCCGGTACTTTAAAATCCGGCCCCTGAATAAAATATTCTGAAAAATTGTTGTCGTCCTAGGGTGGACTATAACAGAGGTAATTTGTGTTTTTCATGCTTTTATGCACTTCGAATTGCATTTTTTGGGAATTTCAGGATTTTTCCATTTTTGGGCTAATAGGGCCGATTCCTTGGGGTTTAGGGTTTGATCTTCCCCTTTTTCATTTTTGATTCTGTAGATGGTGCCCAAGGTTTCTGGCACTCCTGTCATTGGTCCTGATATTGGGCCATCATGGGAAAAAAGTGCGATGATAAAGAAGAAGATGAAGGATCTCTACCGGATCTATTATGTTTATACAGGGCTGGTTAAGGGTCTGAGACCAGAAGCGGTGCTATTAAAGGTGAATTTGGAGAATTCGTCTGATAACAAGAGGACGCAGATGATGATTGTGTATGAGGCACAACTGAAGGCTGACCTTTATTTTCTTCTGTGCCTTCTTCTACTCCAGGTTTGTGAGCTGTGAGGGATTTGTCCAGGGTAGCTGGTGCCCAATATTTTCATGACCATCAATGCTTTTATGTTGGTATGTTACCTTGCCGAGGTGAGCCCATTGCTGGATGTTTTTCTTCAGTTTTATCGATTGATGAGGCCGAGAAACTGGGTGTTTTATGAGTTGGCGTCGATGGAGTTGCAACTGGAGGGAGGCAAATTTCACCATATTGGTGTGTTTGCGGAGATGACTATCTCATGAGGCTCATGGAAGCCTTATTTGTTCTTTATTTTGGCTGATGACACTTAGAGGTTTCCACCGCATGTTTTGGGTGCTGATATGCCTCAGATGTACGACATGCCTACTGTCTAGAGGAACACTGAGAGGTCTTGATCGATACCAAAGCTATTGGAGTGGATATTGATGGGGATGAGGATTGAGGAAGTGGAGCGAGCCTTCCCTTTCTTGTTGTCCTTGATGGATAAGGTGGTACTTCATACCATTGGGGTTAGTCGTGCCCATAAAATGACTGTGCATGAGGATTCCCTGGAGGAGTGGGTCAATAGATTGATGGGCGACCTAGTGGAGAGATTCCAGAAGGGCTTTACATGTTCTTCGAGTAGGGGTTTTTGCCTTGTGCTTTCTTTTGTATGTTTTGATCCATTTTTCCTGATCGCTTATGTGTGTGTTTTTCAAGCAAGATGTTGGCACCTGAAAGCTTGTTTCTGAGGAAGAAAGAGCTGAGGGAAGCTATGATTTGGAAGGTGGCGGAGCCCTTCCCCGTGGAGCCTGAGAAATGCATCTTGGAGGACTCGGTGCAGGGGTATTACGGAAGTTCCATTCGGCCTGAGAAAATTGCCACAAAGGCCATGCCCATGGCAATTATGACTCCTGCTGGTGTAGTGGAAATAAGTGATGAGTTTGAAGGGTCAACTCATCTTGTGAGGAAGCGCCCTCGATTGTTGATCGATGATGAGTGTTGGTGTAGTTTTAGTTTTCATTAGTTTGGTTTTAGTTGGAGAATGTTAAAGTCTTTGCCTTTACAGATGAAGAGGTTGATGGGGTCGAGGTGACCAAGTCAGTGCCAGAGGTGACAATGGAAACAACATCATGGTAGATGTCGAGGCTGTCAAGCCAGCAAGGGAGCACAGAGCCCCTACTAGTTTCATGGCTGATGGGCGTAGGACTGCCCTTAGGCCATCCTTTGTATACGAGGCTGCTGGGCCTTGTTCTGCTGGAGAGCTAGAGGCTCTCTTTAATCCTGGTCATATTAAAGACATGGCGAGGATGGAGAGGCATTCATTCTTTGACACTCTAGGATGGCCATTAGAGGAGGTTTGGGAGCCCTTCTTTAGTGTTTCACAAGAGGAGTCCATCCTCGAGGATGGGAAGGACGTCTAGTCCCATGATATAAAGGGGTTTCTCTTACCTTGAGATAGGCAACATATGGTCAAGTCGAAAATGTCGACCGAGGAGATGGCTCACGAATTGATGGGCAATCTTATACATGTAAGTTGGTTATGTTTTTGTTGTTGTTGTTGTACTTGTTATTTTTTATAAATGGACAGATGTACTTACTCTTTTTTGTTTGTTCAGGCGGTTGCTTTATCACATGGAGTGTACGAGAAGAGGGTCTAGGATCGGATGAAGACCTAGGACCTTCGTAGATACATATTGAGCTTGAAGGAAAAGGTGAAGGCCTTGGAGGAGGTTGAGAAGCTCAAGCTTGAGCTGGAGGGGAGCAAGGCTCAAGCAGAGCTGTTAAGGAAAACTCACTCGGTTGAGCTAGGTCAGTTGCATGAGAAGGTTAAAGTAATCTCTCATGTAGAGTAGTAAGCTCAAAAGAGTTTGACGACTCAACATTCATTGGCGAGCTTCTAAAAGCTCGAGTCTGACTAGAAAGATCTGGCCATTTTGGAGCTGCAAAAAGAGTTACAGCGGAAGGACGCTATCATCGATGGGCTTTAAAAAGATACTTTGACAAAGGATGAGCTCATCATGGATCTTTTCTCTTGAGTTGCAAGTGCTGAGGAGTTGGCTCAAGCTTCTTGCAAGAAGTTCAAGGAATGTAGATCGTTCTTAACTTAATCAACTGGGTCAGCAATTGAAGACTTGCGTTGTTTAGCTCGTTTAGAGTAATTTTGAAAACTTTCTTTTATTTGAGGGGGAAAGTTTAGATCCCCCCTATTTTGTAAAGTCCATAGCTAGTAGGTTTCCTCGTGTCGAGGTGGTTGTGTGACGTTATGCTGACATAGCCGTTGAGGCGCAAGAGTAGTGTCCTCTTTATTTGGTTGAAGGTTTCCTTAGGTGCATTCACTAAATTGAGGCTTTAGGATTAGTGATGGACTATCAAATCTTGGACGCTACGCATGTTGCTGAGCCTGATAAGGCCACTTTATTTAGGCTAGGAGTCGAGGGTCGAAGGTTAGGTCCTCAGTTCCCTTATGAACTATTAGAGCCTCCTGCACCCGAGGCAATTGAGGGGCCAACTAGGGGTAGTTCCCCTTCAGTGGCATATGTAGGTAAGGTTGTGGAGTCTTCAAAGGATGGAGGCTCCAAGTAGGCTGTGGAAGCCTCTCCTTGTTTTGTTTTGTAGTAATGCACTTTGCATTCTATTATGAAAAAGTTCTATTTTACTTATGTTGGATTGTTAGAATTTTTACTTGTAGTAAAATTTGTCTGGAGATGATTGAAAAAATCCCTTATATTGGGTCTAAGTTATGAATTTACACATTATGAAGATGATATTTGTTATTTCATATAATTTTGGAATACATGTTTACACGTAGTACGGTCGGAGATCATCTTGATGATAATTATGGTTTCAAAGCTTTCCTATGGAGTCCTTCAATTTGAAGACTCCTTTCATGCCTTTGCTGTATATAATGTAAGACCCTGCCCAATTTGGTCTTTGTTGTGTATGATGTGTAGTATGATTTAGATTAGATTATGAGTCATATGAATGAGATCTCTCTATTTAATACAATCATGGATTTCAATAAGTTCAAATTCCAAGAAAGAGACTGATTGTGATTAAGAAAGTGTATCATTATGTCTGGGGTCTGAAAAGGCATCACTTGATAAAGTTCAAGTGAGCTTGATGATGTTTAAGAAAGTTTGAATAAGTTCAAACAACACACGAACGCTTGATGAGTTCAAGTTGTTTTGTTTGGAGAGGACAATATTTCATTGTGAGTCTAACAATTACAATGGAAGAGATTTGTTGTGTATGCCTTAGGGTCGCACTCTTAAATCCTTTTATATGAATGTGCTTGTTAGTTTTAGCCTTATAATGTGTTTGAGAGGATTTGTTTCGAGTGGGAGTTTGAAACTTAAAAGTCTCTTAGTATGAGTGGGAGTTTGTTGGAATTTTGGTCGCACCAAGAGCTTTTGAGGTAGTACTTGAGCTCATAGAGCTAAGTTTGAGCTCATAAGAAGCTATATGTAGCTCACATAAGCTCCACCCAGCTAGGAGTAGCTGGACTTAGCTCACCATAGCTTCAGGGTAACTAGAAGTAGCTTCTCTCAGCTCATCTCAGCTTAGTTTAGCTATAAGTATCTAAACTTAGCTCATAACAGCTCAATGGTATCTAGAAGTAGCTAGAAGTAGCTAACCTCAGCTCAAGTTAGCTAGAAGTAGCTAACCTCAGCTCAAGTTAGCTAGAAGCAGCTAAAATGAGCTCATGTTAGCTAGGAGTACATAACATTAGCTCACAATAGCTAAAACTAGCTAGTACTAGCTCAAGTTAGTTCACAAGCAACTAACTCCAGCCAAGTTAGCTAGTAGTAGCTAACTTCAGCTCAAGTGAGCTAGTCTTGATGAAAAAGTGACTTTCAACTCAATGTGAGCTGAAAGGAGCTCAATGGATCTCAATCATATGTCTAATGATCATTTGGAATGTGTTTTTGACATTTTATCATGTTTCATTAGTGATAACACCTAATGACACTTTTAGTAAAAGTAGGGGTACTTTAGTAAAAAGGCATGTTAAAGTGCAGGGTGTATGCACCCTGCCACATAAGGCACACCCCTAGGGTAGTAACTACCTCATGTCCAACCTTAAGGGACTGTTTTAGGTGAAGATGTGCCTCCTAGGAAGGCACCATTTTGCCAAAAGAGGTGATTACCAAGTGTAGGAGACCTTATTAGTGTACTAGGGGGAAAACAACTTCCCTAGACAAAAAAAGGTGAAACTTTTCAGCCTAAAGAGGAGTTACAACCACTCTTAACTCCCTCCTCCTCAACTATAAATAGATGGGAGGAGGGGATGGCCTCTACACCATGAAAATACACAAGATTTTCTTTTTGTTCTTCTTCATCTTCATCTTCTTCCTCTCTTCACTTTGGCCAAAATTAGTAGCACTTCTTATGAGTATTTTGGGTGGATCTTTGGTTTTTCCCTTCCACACATCTAACCCCTTGATATACCTTCAAGTTAGACCTTTCCATTGAATAAAAGGAGCCAACACCATTGAAGGAAACAAAGCAATAATTCAGCCAACATCAAGAAGGAGCATACATTTTCTAGGAGTAAGAATTTGCAATCCTTAAGTTGTTTTGTCTAGGGAAAGGTATGCATTCCATCCCCTTCATTTATAGTCATATATGATGATCTTCTCCTCTACTTGAATTCAAGAAAGAGGCATGATTAAATCAAAAGACATAATGCTATGTAATCCGCCACTAAAGTGAAAATTGGTGAACTTTTATGCATGAAAAGAGATTCTAGGAAGATCTAAAATCAACATAAGTGTCATAGAAAAGTCGTGGGTAGGTCTTTAAAGCACTTAAAATACTGGGCATGTAGTTTACCAAACCATGTAGAGGTTTCTTCCTTGACAGAAGAGCTAAACGCCTTGCAAAGGATAGAGTCATAGGTGATCAATAAGGGTCGGAGAGGCCATCATAGTTTTCCATGGTAGGCATACGGAAACAATTGGGAGCCTTCACTGCAATGATATCCTCAGTGAAGGTTTATGTGAGGAGTACCTCGATATCATCGAAAGCCTGATTCAGGGGCTTGACCTATGCCTCGAATAGATTCATACAATGGATGAGGTTGTCGACATTGAAATTACCTACAACAGAGTTTTTTTCCCGGCCATTGGTGTTGGAATTACCCTCGTTATTGGCAGGTGGAAAGCCTCGAAGGTTCATGATTTCAGCTCGAATGGTCTGGACCATAAGAACTTGCATATCCCGAAGGATATTGGTGATAATTTTATATCTTTCTAAGTCTCTTTATACATCATACGAATGGGGATTAACACATATAAATTCTGAGATTCATAGCACGATGTCTTTGTATAATCATGCCTCTTCATATCCATGAAGAATAAAGAGAAGAAGAAGAAGAATAAGAGAAGGGAAGAAGAAAATGTACTTTGTACCTTGGAGAAGGTGGTGCCTCTTCTTCTCGGATCTTCAAGCTTTCTAGTAGATCTTCAAGGCCAGATTACATGCGTATAAAATGAGGTTATTTGTGTTGAATAAACACAAATAATTGTCCACCCGAAATGCTCTAGGAAGCACCTTAATTTTGTCTAAGAGGAGAGAGAATGTGAAGGAGAAAACAAAAGTGCAAGAGAGAGTGAAAATGTGGTCGGCCCCTTGCCCTCTTTTATAGAGAGAGGGGCGGTTGCAAGGGGTTAGTAACCACCCCTCTTGGCCGAAAATACAAAATGTTTTGGCCTTGAGGGGTAGTTACTCCCTTAAGACTTATACAAGCCTTAAGGCTTGGTAACCACCTCATTTTAGCGAAAGGGTGCCTTCGCAATTGCACCTTTTCACTAAAATGAATCCTCCATTGGCTGGCCAACTCCCATAACTGCCAAGGTAAGGGTGCCATACCCAAAGGTGCTAGTACCAATGGTTTAGGTTAGCCCTAGATATTCCTTTTACCAAAATACCCCTATTTTGTGTAAAAGGGTACCAATGGATGGTTACGACCTATGAAATACTACAAAAGTA
>JBBYHH010482335.1:0-19662 GCA_038382905.1 Daphne laureola
AAAAAGATTAGGGACTTGGTTGATAATTAATGGTAAATGGAGTTAAATTTGAACTCCTAAGTTGTTGCTTGAATTATAGGAAAAAAAAATTTGTTAATGGGATTTTCTTCATTTGGCCGAAATTAAAGTATGGAATTTAAGTTGGAAGTTTATGATAAATGTTAGATTTAAGTTGAATTAGGAATGGAACTGGGTTCCTAAATTGTTATAAGGATTTTTTGTGATACTTTTCTTGGATGATTTCCATTTTTCATATTATGGCCGAATTTATAAGTTGTGGTTAAAGTTGGTATTCTCTAGTAAATGTTGGGTTAGAGTTGGAAATGGGTTGTCGGTACGACAGTTGATGTGTTTCGGGGATCGTATGCCCCGCGTTGGTACCATGTGACTGTTATGTATGGGAACCCCGTGTTGGTCTTAGAGCCTCCATGGATTGGGATATGTGTTTCCATCCAGAGGGTCGAGTGGGTACTATCATTCGATGGGATATCTGTATTGCATATCATATCATTTGTATATCATTGTCCATGCAATATTTAGGATTGTATATATTGTTTAGTACATGGCACACTAACCCTTTTATGGAGTTGGTTTTCTTAAAAAACCATTACCCTTACCTAAACCCTTACTGAATTCCTCTTGAGGACTCATCCCCTTATGATTAATGTTTTTTAAGAGCTTCTGAGAAGTAACCCGCGGTTTGATTCTGTAAGGTTTTCGATGGTTTATGATTAAGGTCTATGTACAACTCCTTATATGATTTTAGTTCTGGTTATAGGGGTAGTTTCAGTTGAGGGTATGTTTATTTGGGATTCTGCATGAGCACTTATGAACTACTAACAGTTAATTTCTTTTATTTGTGTTAGCACCAGCAACAATGACCTAGAGGTGGTCAAGAGTGTCGGGCTCTGTAGGTGTAGATGCATATGCACATATTAGCATGAATCACGATTGGTGACTTGTATGTTATGACATTCAGTTGCTTGCATGATTTGAAATATGATTATCGGGTTAAGCGTTGAGCACGTTCTTGATGCTTAGTATGCTACGAATAATTAGGGATAAATTATTTTACTCGTGGAGTATTTACTTCTTTATGGTATATCTGTGTTGAGCGGAGCTCAACTTAGTATTGCATGAATATGGATTTCTTGTTTCCATGAACTTTTGATTTGAGGTTGAGTGAAATTTTATGTATGTGATTTATGTGTATGTGAAATTTAATTTGCACACCCCTAGTTCCGCAAATGGGTTTTAAAGTGTGTTCCAAGGGAACACCTGTAGTAAGCTTGGGAGTCAAGCAATAAAGGACCGGGTTATGGGCACCGCTGTACCAAAGAGGCCCCCACCCGGCGTCACCTCTGCCCCTCTACACCGCCGTACTGCTCGCTTCCTTCGGGTCGGGCACGTGGCGGTAGTGACACTGATTATTATAGTTAGCATGAGTTTTAGTGAGTAGTTTTCTATAGTCTTATAGGGTTTGCTTACCTAGGGGGATAGCTATCATATATCTTATTGTTTGATGTTTACATATTGATTTCATGTGCTATTTATACATGTATACATGCTGGATGATTGATCACCATGTTAGTATTCCATCTAGGTATTCGAGAATGAGCTCTAGAGGGAATTTGTCGGATTAGAGTAGGAATCAATTGATTGGTTGAAGCGGAGTCTGAGAAGGCCCGTGAATATCGATTGGTGAATAGATTATGTTGTTGGAATCAACCCTAGACTAAGTATCTTTAGAGAATGAGAGTTCCTAAAGTCTTAGTTTGGTACAGGATGATCACTTGTCCGAGAGGAGGGTGATTGGGCCTTGATAATCCATCCTTGCATCATATGATGATGATAGTGAACCCTCACAGTAGGTAGCAACCCCTAGAAGATGCTTTTAATTGATTGAAATCCGTTTTAGCATCTTTACTATTTTACCCCTTTTGTGACTTGTTTCCCAAGCTATTGTTTTTCACCACAAAATTATCTCGGTTATTGTTCACACATCACCATTTCACTAAGTTTTTGCAGCATCTATCATCTTCATACTTGAGTAGAATAACATTGATCACTAAATTCTATCTAAAACCTCTATTGGGCTTGATCTTTGTTTTGAGCCATTTGCTACGATAAGATATAGTTAGGGCGAAATTGAGGTGTTATAAATATATTTGATTTTTATTGCTTGAATTCGTGTTTGATTGTAATACACCGAAAGCCTATCAAACAAATTGGAGTCGTTGGCAGGGATAGTCTATTTGGTGTTTTTAGTGATTGTTGTGTTATTTTTCTTTTGTGAGAATTTGGTTGTGTGCTTACTATTTTTCTAGAATTGTGAATCTTTGTTGCTGTAGGAACCCTTCTTTGTATGAGAAAATGAGAAAATTGGGCATTCATACCATAAGATCCGGAAATTGAGAGAACTTTGCGAAGGTTGAGAAACCAAGTAAGAAGAATGGATCCGGATGGCCATGGACTCGGTTTGAATGGGAACAACAACATTGCTCGCAATGGAAATTGAAGAAATGGTAATGGTGATGTTGAAGGCCTTGGAGCCTTTTTGAATGAAGATCCACCACAAGGAAACCATGAGAATGGGGGAAATGGTGAGATTCACCGAAATCTTGAAATTCAAATTCAGGCAGATGGTGTTGATGGCAATGGGCAGCAAAGGATGGAGAATGTTAATGCTGCCTGTAATGGAGCTAATGGTGAGAAAAGGAGGTTGGTTGATTTATTTTCTCCGATTTACGATGAGGAAGATGATAGAGTTATCAAACCTACTCTGGTGTATCACGACTTTACTATTTCGGGCCATGTCCTCACATATGTGGAGCGCCATAGTTTCAGTTGGCTGCTTAATGAGGATCCTAATGAGTATCTAGATCAGTTCACCATCATTTGCAAAACCATTGAACTATGAAGAGTTTCGGAGGAAGCAAAAAGAATGAGGTTATTCTCATTCTCAGTTGAAGGCATTGTGAAAAAATGGTACAAGGGGTTGGATCCGAAGAAGATTGGAACGTGGGCTGACTTGAGGCATGCGTTCATTAAGAAGTATTTCCCTCCTCAAAAGGCTTTTGATTTGAAGAGTGAAATTATGAGATTTAAAGAAGATTCGGAGGAGACACTTTCTCAATCTTGGGCAAGATTGAAGGATTTAGTGAATTCAATAAAAAAAAAAAAAAGAAGAAAGATTTAGTGAAAATGTGTCAACAAGCCAAAGTTTCAAGAGAATAGCAAGTATGCTTGTTCTATGAAGGATTGTTGAAAAGAAAGAAATGACATTTGGATGCCACTGTTAGAGGTTGGTTCCTACACATGGAACCGAAAGCCGCTTGGGACCTTCTCGAGCTTGTGGAGGAAAATGACCAACACCGGTCAATTGGTGAGAGATTGTATCTAGTAGGCAATGGTGGATCTCAAATTAAACAAGGGCTGTATGAAGTTTATAGGGAGACCAGTATCCAAGCTTAAATGAGTACACTCACCTTTATGGTTTAAAAAATTATGAAGACACAAGCTCAACGAGTGGCACCAGCTCAAGCAATGGTTGTTGAAATTCAAGATAACATGATTAAAGATTGCCAATATGTGCAGTACCCTCAAAATAGAAGTCAGTTTCAGCAAGGTGGAGGCTACTACAACAAGCCCCGCCCTTACCAAGGTCAGATTTATCATAACCAATCCAACCAAGCAAGTAGACAACACTAAGCTTCATCATCCGAAGCAGATCCGTTGGATAAAGTGAACCAAATGTTTGAAAAGATGATGAGATCGATGCAAAAAGTTGAATCCAAAACTGAGAGGTCCATTGGAGAGGTACACAAGCGATTGGATGGAGAGCTAGCCAATACAAGAGCCTCCACCCATAATTTGGAGACACAATTGGCATAATTGGCCACTTAAATGAAGACATTGAGCAAGGGAAAGTTTCCCTCCGACACCGAGCCGAGTGCACAAGAACACTCCAAGTACTATCATGCGGTGACACTAAGGAGTGGGAAACCTCTTGTGGAAGTTGAAGAGAAGGATAAAAAGGAAGAAATCAAAGGGAAGAGTGAAAAAGAAGTTGTTGTGAATAGTGACCAGCAAAGGTTGAAAAAAGAATTGGAGTTGGAAAGGAAGAGAATTGACAAGGAAGTGAAGGAGAGGATAATGAGAGAGATTCCCTACCCTCAAAGGCTTAGGATAAAGCATGATGAAGCTCATTTCTAAAAGTTCTTGGACATTTTCAAGAAGGTAGAGATCAATATACCATTCATTGATGTCATTTGGGAAATGCCAACTTATTCCAAGTTCTTGAAAGACTTGATCACTAAGAAAAAGAGATTTATAGAGAATGAGACGATACAACTAAGGGAAGAAGTCAGTGCTATCATCAAGAGTAGACTACCCCCGAAGTTAAAAGACCCTGGAAGCTTCACAATACCTTGTGACATCGGACCTTATCATTGTGATAAGGCATTGTACAATCTTGGTGCTAGCATTAACCTCATGCCGTGGTCCGTTTTTAAAAAACTTGGCTTAGGAGAAGTCAAACCATCCTCTATTTTCCTACAACTCACGGATAGATCCATCACTTATCCAAGAGGGATTTTGGAGGATGTGATTGTCAAGGTGGATAAATTTTACATTTCGGTGGACTTTGTAGTACTCGATATGGAAGAGGATGCTAGGATGCCTCTAATTTTCTATAGACCCTTCCTCGCCACGGGCAAGGCCTTAATTGATGTGGAGAAAATAGTGCTCACATTAAGAGTGGAGGAAGAAGAGATAAAGTTCAACTTGGATGAAGCTATGAGAGCTCCTAGTTCACAATTGGTGGAGTGTTTCAGACTTGATGATTATGAGCTATGAATAACGAAGAACAAGAAGAGAGAAGAGTTTTATAAAAAATAGAATGAGGAAGAAGCTAAGGAACGCTTGGATGTGGGGGCAGCTGAGGAGTAGCCACTGGAGACCTCTCAAGGTATTGGTAATGAGGAGGTTAGGACTGTCCAGCCCCTCTCTAGATTGGTGGAACAAGATGATCCCACCAAGAAGTCTCAAGTTGATGAAGGCACAAATCCAAGTGTGGAAACAAAGAAAGGAAAGACCAAGGCTGCCTCTTCTAAAGGCAAGAAGAAGCCAAGGAAAGTGGAAGGAACATCTATGAAGAATCTTAAGGAGAAGCTTAAGGGAGTGAAGATGGTTTATGTGTGGAAAGTCAAAGATAACATAAAGAAGGCCAAGAAACCACCAAGTCCACCCTGAGAAAGCAAGTCCAGCAATGACATGGTGTTTCCATCCAGGAACATCACCTGAGTTCTTCATCAATGCCTAGATAAAGGCTGGAAATGTGACTCTTGTGGGAGGCACCCCAACGTTTAGTAATTTCTTAATTCAATAAATTGTTATATTTTTTATGGATATTTGCCTACTAACATGTGTCTAATAATTTTAGGAAGATGTTTTTGATGAAGGAACAAGGTGAAATACCAACGATAGAAGTTGAGTGAAAAATATGAAGAGAAAAACATGAAGAAGGTTGAAGTAAGGGGAGAGCTAAATTGTGAAATTCGGCCATAGCGGCGCGACCCACGCGGAACCATTTTAGAGCTGGGTGATTTGGGAGACCTCCTAGAGTGACACCCATATAAAGGCCTTGCGCGACCGAGCTACCTTCAACTATCGCGCCAATCACCTTGCGCGACCCTTAAAGGTCGTGCCGAGCAACTGAGCCATAACGGTGCGACCCCTATTACGTGACTGTGCACAACCCTGTGCGACCCCCTATATTTATCATTAAAAAAATGCATCATAATGCATCGTGACCCTGGTAAGGGGCACACCGATGAATAGGGCAGGGTCGCGCGTGTTAATTGGAGGGGTCGCGCCGAGCAATTTTCAAACAGGGGTAACTTTGACTTTTCTCAGTTCCAATTTTTTTCAAAAATTCACCCAACTCTCAGTAATGCATAATTAGTGTTAGCACACATGTTTATCACATCATTCATCATTTATGAACAAGGTCAATACTCATTTTAGTCTCTAAGTCACATTTACACTTGTTGAGCTTCTATGCCTTAACTTGAGATACCATGAGTTGTTTGCGTGTATTTGACCTTGGTGAGCTGTATATACTGAATGTATGATGAAATGTGAACAAGCCTGAGCATGTATGATCTTTGATGATCATATCTTGCATGATTGACTTGCTAATCAAGAAAACATGTTTCTTGTGAACCAACCTTGTTAATGTAGTTTCCTTGTTGTCTCATTGTGATGCGTTGGAGTACATTTCCTAACACCTACATGTCTGTATGCACATCATTTTAGGTGGTTAGTTTTCATTGTTATATGATTATTATATACTTCATGCCATAATTATTTACTTGACACATGATGTACTACATTGATTTTGGTTGTTGATTACATTCATGTCTTTCTTGATGTTTGGACACATGCTCTATGTGCTGAATCACCCTTATTCTATAGCTTGTACACACTCTTATCTATGCCTCAATGATATGTGCAAGTTACACATCCATAATTTAGAGTCTTTTGCATTCTATTGTGAATATTTAAAGACACGCTCCTCATTACTTTCCTTGAGAAAATTTCAGGGGTTAATTGACATTGAGAAACTTTAACCCCTCACAATCAAGAGCTCCAGAGCAAGCAAGAGACTTGTTCTAACCTTATAGGCATACGGGGGCCTCTTGGCCCCAAGGTACGACCTTCCAATTTCCCTCTTTATTTCCTTCCCCGTATGAGGACATGCTTTGATTTTGAGTTTAGGGGAGGGATTCACTCATGAATATCATGTGGGAAATGGTTGGTATGCCTTAAGTTGTATATTTTGGTGAATTTTCCATGACTCATGCAATTGTTATATTGTCTTAATGGATGCATGAAATTTGTGTTTCAATGAGTTGATTGATATTTGGAGGATAGGGTGAATCTTTATTCTTTTAATCAACTTAGTAGTAGATTTTTGCTCTCGATGTGCTAAATAAGAGACTTTTTACCCGATGAGGTGTTGAGCCAAAATTTTAAATATTGTGTGAATTTTATTTCATGAAAGCATCTTGTTTAAAGTGTTTAAGCATCTTGTTGTATGAATACTTGGGAAGATGATGGAACTTTAGGATATGAGCCTCTTGACGTAAATAGCTAACTGTACATTAAATCCATTAGTGAGCCCCTTTGAGCCTAAACCAATTCATTCTTTTTACCACATCTCAAGCTTATACACTCTCTAATAGTATCCTTTGGTCCTAGTACTTCATATACAAGTTTGATTAGGCTTTAGATGTCATTCTTGTGAGAGAGGTGTGCATATTGTGAGTTTGGGGGTGGGGTGGGGGGCTATCTAAATTACTGAGCTATCAAATGAGTGACTTCCTTGGATCAAACAATCTGTGTCTAATGGTGTAATTGTTAAAAAAGAATCACCAAAAATGAAAATTTCAAAAGTAAATGATTAAAATGGTGTGTGTGGAAAAGTCAAGATGAAAAAGACACTTGTATAAAGTTGAAAAAGAACCAAGGATGGTAAAAGGTGAGGCTGATTATGTACACAAAAGTGTTGAAAATGAGTGCGAGTGACAAAAGAAACAAGTGAGTTTGGGTAGAAATGGTAGTATTAGTTACCCATCTTACTTGTACATGTATGTCATTTAAAGCTCCACTTATACTTAGATTCCAACCAAACTACCACACTCACCTAGTCAATGGCCTCATTACAACCTTGTGAAAGGCCATCTGACCAAGGAAGCATACAACATTCTTCTGAACAAAACGGAGGAGTTACTGGTTCATTTGTAAGCTTATGGAAAGAGAACACTTAACAAGATCACAGCTGCACACACCTACTACCCTCATTGAGAGAGAGAAAACACTTAGGGAGTGATTCTCTTTTTAGTGGATTGAGAATGAGAATATAAGACTTTGTTGATCATTTTCATTTCCATTCACATATTGCTGTTCACTATGAATTGACTTTAGTGAACATGGATGGAATGAGGAAATTAAGATTATAGTGGATTGTAATGCTGGAGACCAGCAATGGTTTGCGTTTGGGGGTGTGTTGAGTGTCAAAACATGCACACTTTTATGTAGCTTTGTCATACAATTCATAAATCTTTATATGCATAAACTGGATCATTAGTGCATTTTACTTGTTTTCTTCAATTATTTTGTAGATGCAAGGGTGCAAGTTTAAAATTAAGCTAAAATGAGGTAATTAGGAGGCTCGGGACTCAAATTAGCAGTTAATTGACCAAGTCAACAGGTCTCGGGTCAAATGGGAAGGATTGCAAGTCAAAGAGGATTTTGAAGGCAATTTTCAGACCTTCAGGAGTATATCGCTGCACCCTTGAGTCGTGGGTTATGCAAGGCAGAACTGGCCGGCGCGACCCTAGACCCCCGCGCACGTTTAGCGAGCTTCAGTGGAGCAGGGGGCCGCACCTTGCATTCAGAGCGGTGCGACCCCTACACACGCAACCCTTATTCTACACACGAACCGAAACGCTCTATATTTGGGAATTCCTCAGATTTAAATTGGCCAGCCCATGTTTTTAGGTCAAATATACCCTTAATGAACCATTTTTGGGTGCCCAATATGTCTAGGAGAAATTTAGGATGTCAAGTCACTATAAATAGGCTCTTTTAGGGTAAGTTTAGGAGAGAAGATCATGATTTCAGGATTGATAGCAGCTTGTCTTCTTCTCCATTACTCCAAGGGTTGAAGGTTCCTTTTATGGTGTTCTTGAAGATTTCTTCAAGATTAATTCATTAAAGGCTATCTCTTCTCCTCTTTATATCTGATTATCGTGTGTACTCTCTTGATCATACTGATTTTTATATTTAGCATGAGTATTAGTGAGTAGTTTTCTATAGTCTTCTAGGGTTTGCTTACCTAGGGGGCTAGCTATCATTTATCATGTTGTTTGATCTTTAGATATTGATTCTATGAGCTATTTCTACACTTTTGGATGTTGGATGATTGATCACCATGTTAGTATGCCATCTAGGTATTTGAGAATGAGCCCGAGAGGGAAGTTGTCGAATTAGACTATAGGAATCGATTGATTGGTTGAAGTGGAGTCTGAGCGGGCTCATGGATATCGATTGGTGAATAGATTATGTTGCTGGAATCAACCCTAGGCTAAGTCTCTTTAGAGGATGAGAGTTCCTAAAGCCTTAGTTTGGTAGAGAATGATCACTTGTCCGAGATGAGGGTGATTGGGCCTTGATAATCCATCTCTTGCATGATATGATGATGATAGTGAACCCCCACAGTAAGTAGCAACCCCTAGAAGATGCTTTTAATTGAATGAAATTCATTTTAGCATCTTTACTATTTTACCTTTTCGTGACTTCTTTCCCAAGCTACTGATTTTCACCAAAACAATACCTCAATTACTATTCATACATCACTATTTCACTGAGTTACAGCATCTACCATCTTCATACTTGAGTAGAATAGAATTGATCACTAAATTCTATCTAAAACCTCTCTCTTGGGTTCGATCCTTCTTTTGAGCTATTTGCTACAATAAGACATAGTTAGGGCGAAATTGAGGTGTTATAAATATATTTGATTGTTATTGCTTGAGATCGTGTTTGATTGCAATACACCGAAAGCCTAGCGAACAAATTGGCACCGTTGTCGGGGAGAGTTTATTTGGTGTTTTTAGTGATTTGTGTGTTATTTTGCTTTGTGAGAAGTTGGTTGTGCACTTACTATTTTTCTAAAATTGTTGATCTTTGTTGCTATAGGAACCCTTCTTTGTATGAGAAGACAAGAACATTGGGCAATCATACCATCCGAAAATTGAAAGAACTTTGCGAAGGTTGAGGAACCAAGTAAGAAGAATGGATCCGGTTGGTTATGGTCTCAGTTTGAATGGGAACAACAACATTGGTCGCAATGGGAATGGAAGAAATGACAATGGGTGATGTCAAAGGCCTTGGAGTCATTTTGAATGAAGATCCGCCACAAGGAAACCATGAGAATGAGGGAAATGGCGAGATTCCCTGAAATATCGAAATTCCAATCTATGGAGTTGGTATAGACGATAATGGGTGTTATGTCGTAAATCGAACTAGGCGACGACAATGGGTGCTATGTCGTAAATCGGACTAGGCAAATACAATTTATAAGCCCGACTCACCCTCAAGTGTAAGGTGTGCAATTGTAGTAGGATAAGTGGGATCGAATCCAAGGGATTGTAATGATAATTAATGATAAATAGCTAAGTGCAATATTTTTGCTATTTTTATATTGAAATGAATTTGATATCAAGGAGTGATGAAGTATTCGTAACCCAATTAAATCTAAACAATAACAAGTAACTAAATGAGAATAAGAAATCAAGCTAAACTAGCACGCAACAAGATCAATGGTTTTCGGTAAATTTCAATGACTAAAAGTCCCCTTGGTTATTTAGGGTTGATGATGTTAGATGACATGCTTGGTTAAGAATCATGAAATGATGGAGGAGATGGATAGAATTCAAACCCTAACTTATTAGGCTAGAGTTATCCTCTCCATTAATGACCAAACGCGATCTCTCCGCTCGCATCATTAATGAAAGTTTTAGGTTTGCCCAAGT
Organism: Daphne laureola; assembly: GCA_038382905.1. NCBI lineage: Eukaryota > Viridiplantae > Streptophyta > Magnoliopsida > Malvales > Thymelaeaceae > Daphne > Daphne laureola. The sequence goes on from JBBYHH010482335.1 coordinate 10,602, forward strand.
ATAGCCTCATAATACCCTAAATTACCTTCTCAGATAATTCTAGGGTACCTAACAATTTCCCGTGATTAATTCAATGAATTACTCTCTCAAGTATTTCATCAAACACTTGGTAGGTGTAGGGAATTAGAGAGCTCTTCTAATTCTTCTACCCCTTCTTAAAGATCAAGAAAATGTTACTCATCAAGCATAATCAATAACCAAATATGTTTACATCATCTAAGAATCATACAACTACCTAAACAACCAAAGACATGAATGAACTACTCTCTATTCATGCTCAAACTGATTTTCACAATTGAGATGAACATAATTACAAAATAAGAAGATTAGAGATAGAAAAGCTTAGAAATTGTATGGTAGTATTTAATATTCCATAACACAACTTGAATCCAAACTAGAATGATGAAAGATGATGAGAAAAAGTCTCAAAACCCTAAGTACGAGTTTTGGGAGAGAAAAATTGCTCCAAAATTACAGAAAAAACTTGTTTAGGTTATGTTTTCGGGGAAATTTAAAAATGAACTAAAATTGAGGGTTGGCGTCCAGGCGATCGCCTAGACTTGTGCATCCCGTCGCCTGGAACTCGCCTGGCCTCCTGTCCATCATCATTTTTTCGATTTCTGGGGTCAGACGATCGCCTGACATTGTGCTTCCGGGGTCTGCTTGGACACCTCATCTTGAAAACGCTCTACAGGACGCTACAAATCTCCAAATGAGCTAAAATTGGTCTTGTTGAAAATATATCATTTTGAAATTCAATTTAATCTTTTGAATCATTCGATTTCAAGCTCAGATAAAGGAGATGTGGTTATTTTAAGTTGGTGTCAACTTTAAATGAAGCTAATTTCCTCCCTTTTCCTTGAATCCTCTTCCGAGTTTTCATTTAGGTCATCCGCTTGCTCTTTTCTGTGTTTTCCCATCAAGATTCTCCCATTTTTGCTCCCGATATAGAATACCTGCAAAAATACATTTGCGCCCACACTAAGTATTAACAAGCTTCAATAATAGCACGTGTTTGGAGGTAAAAGCATATCAATTATGCACAATTATCACTTGGTTCATTGTTTGAATGCCAATAGGCAGAGCCTAGCTCCCTCGCGTAGCTCTTCGACTAGGTTGAGTTGTGCTCTAAGACCCTTGTTGTTTGTTGATGTCTCGAAATTCAAGGTGCGGATCGAGACGATATCCGCTTCAATTAGGAGTTGGGCTTCAGTTTCGTAGACCAGTGATAATGGTGTTTCCCCGGTCGGGGTACGGGTGGTTATTCTGTAATCCTATAGGACACTTGGTAGCTCTTCTGGCCATCTCCCTTTGGTTCCATTGAACCTTTTCTTGAGTCCTTTTTTGATTGTCTTGTTCGAGACCTCGACTTGTCCGTTGGACTGTGGGTGGGCTACCGGTGCGTAGCATATCTTTTCTCCATGTTCTTCCGCCCATGCTTGCATCTTTATGCTGGCCAGCTGGGGGCCATTGTCCGTGATTATAGCTCGTGGGCATCCATATCTGCTGACTATGTCTTTCCATAAGAAGTCAATTATTCTGTCCGTAGTAATAGTTGGTAGTGGCTTGGCTTCGATCCATTTCGTGAAGTAGTCTACCGCTACTATGCAATGCTGGTATTATCCATGACTTTTGGGCATCCGGCCTATTAGGTCGAGCCCCCATAATGTGAAGGGGATTGGGTATGTCAGTAAGGGTGACTCTGTTGATGGCAACCTCTGTATCCTTGAATTGATTTGACATGCATGGAACCTTTGTACCCAGGCCAACGCGTCGTGTTTTAACGTTAGCTAGTAGTATCCCAATCAAAGACATTTGTGGGCCAATGAGTCAGACCCTATGTGAGCTCCGCAAACTCCTTGATGGACCTCTTCCAACACTATCATAACGTCCCGAGGTGACATACACCGTTGAAGAGGTGATGGATGGCCCCTGCGCCATAAGGCTTCATTAATCATGACGAACCTGGAAGATCGATTTCTGACTTCTTTTCATCCAGTTGTCATTCCCGGGTTGACCCCCGTTAATAGATACCTCAGGATGGGGTCCCGCCAGTCTGAGATTGGTGGGCCCTTAGAGGTGCTCGTCGAGATATGGTGGATCGATGGTCTCGCTAATGTTTCTCTTGGTGCTTTGTATTGTCCCTTGGACAACTTGTCAGGATGGTCGTTTTGGGCCCTAGGGATCTTGATCAGCTGGAGGCATTCGAACTCCGCTTCGAGATGTTTTACCAATGCCAGATATTTGATTAACGTTGGGTCCTTACATTCTGATGTCCATGTTACCTGTGTCACGACTAGCTGAGAGTCACTATGGACTGCCAGGTGTCGAATTCCTGTTGTGCGTGCCAGTTGCAAGCCTTCTATGAGGGCCTCATATTCCACCGTGTTGTTGGTTACGAGAAATTGGATACACACTTTTAGAGATGCCTCAATTCCAAGGGATCCTTGGAGGTAGACCCCCCACCAGGGGACCCACTCTTTGAGGCCCCGTCAACGAACATGTTCCACTGCGAAGGTTCTGGGATTTTGGGATCTTCGATGATCTCATTTCTCCCCGCTGCAAGTCTTGTAAATTCTATAATGAAGTCCGCCAAGGCCTGAGCTTTTATGGACTTCCTTGATTTAAAGGTTAGATCGAACTGCTCGAGCTTTATGCATCACTTTCTCAGCCTCCCCGAGCGCTCTGGTCTCCTAAGGATGTCTTTTAGTGGCAGGTCTGTTCTTACTGCGATGGGGTGTCCTTGAAAATAGGGTCTTAACTTGCGTGAGGATATAATGATGGCGAAGATGGCCTTCTGTAGTGGCGGGTAGTTGGATTCCGCTCCTCTCAAAATGTGGCTGGTATAATATACGGGCCACTGGGCTTCTCCTTCTTCTTTCACCAGCACCGAGCACACCGCGTTGCTCGTGGTTGATAGGTATATAACCAGATGGTCTCCAGGTTGCGGGCATTTCAGTGTGGGGAGTGACTCCAAGTTTGCCTTAAGTGTCTCGAATGTTGATTCGCATTCGGCATTCCATCGTGCGCACTTCTTCGTGCGTAGCTATTCCAGGAAAGGCTTGTTCTTGTCCCCCAATTTTGAGATAAAACGGTCCAAGGCAGTTAATCCGCCTGTGAGTTGTTGGAATTCTTTTATATCCTTTGGAGCTTTCGTGTTGGTGATTGTTGTTATTTTCTTCAGGTTGGCATCAATCCCTCGGTTGGAAATCATATAACCCAAGAATTTCCCTCCCCTGACCCCGAAGACACATTTCATCGGATTTAGCTTTATGTTGTACCTTTGCAAGGCTCTAAATGTCTCTTTGAGGTCCCTTAAGTACTCTTCTAGGGTCATGCTTTTCACAATTACGTCGTCTACATACACTTCAAGATTGCATCCTATCTGTCCAGCAAAGACCCTGTTTATCAGGTGCTGCTACGTTGCTACCGCATTCTTAAGTCTGAATGACATTCTGACGTAGTAATAAACTGCCTCGCCGGTGGTGAAGGTTGTTTTGAACACGTATTCCGGGTCCATGAATATCTGATGATAGCCATTGTAGGCATCCATAAATGACAAGACACGGAATCTGGAGGTGGAGCCGACTAACTCGTCAATTGGGGGAAGGGGTATGTATCGTTAGGGCACCCACGATTGACCCATTTGTAATCCACGCACAATCTGCAATCACCGTTATCTTTATTGGCGAGAATGACGTTGGCCAACCACTCGGAGTAATGAATTTCCTTTATTATATTAGCATCCAAAAGTTTCTGCATCTCTGCCCTAACAAATTCCCTACGTTCAGGGGCCATGGGCTTAGTTTTCTGTTTAACGAGCTTAAAACTCAGGAATGCATTCAGCTGATGACAAATGATCGAGAGGTGGACCCCAGGTAAGTCATTGGGGCCCCAAGCGAAGACATCGATGTTTACCGAAAGGAGGTGGATGAGAGGGGGTTGGTCTTCTTCTGGGAGGCCTGGGCCCACTTTGAACTTATTTCCTGGTGCCACTTCTACCTCAATGAATTCTGCTGAGAGGTTGGGGTCCGAGCCCTCGGGTCCTGACTTCGTATTATCGGTACCTGACTCAAGATTCTTTGCTCGCTTCGGGGGCATGCACTTCAGGACAGCCAGAGGTCCTGCCAGTGTGTGAACATAATTTATGCGTGATAGACTTTGGTCCACAAAAATGGTCTCATCGCCATGAGGGGTGGCAAATTCAATGGTGAGCATTTGAACGTCACAACGTATGTGAAATTTGACCTGAGCAACTCATCCCAGGATCGCATTGTAGGGTGATGGTACGTCAAGAATGATGAAGTTCATGTACGTTGAACGACAATCTAGGGTACCATCAAGCTTTCTTCCCACAAGCATTAGCGGTAGACAGACTATCCCTTAGGTTGTTATTGGCTCTCGGCCAATGCCGTAAGTAGGTCCCCTAACTTTCCTTACTAGATTGAGGGAACCTTGAGTTCCTTAAGGGCCGGGGTGAATAACACATTTGCGTTAGCTCCAGTGTCCATGTAGACGCACTCCACGTCCCAGCCTATAATTCTTGCTGTGAAGACCAGAGGGTTAGAGTGAGGTATCATGACCTTTGATTTATCTCGCCGATTGATTTTCCTGAAGATCGCGTGGTCCATCTGATGAATTTCCTGGGCATAACGCTTCTGTACTGCCGAGCTCTCAGATTTTGTTATCATGTGTATGACTCCTGCATCTGGTGTGAGAACATTGTTGTTTCTGCGGGGGCTGCCACACACCGGGCTCTTGTATCGCCTAGTACGATCCCTGTTGTCACGATCGTCCCCATCACGATCTCGCTTCCATCCTCTTGGTGGTTCTTTGCAGGTGTTTTGGTGATCCGCTAGGAACTCTTTCAGCTTTCCCTGGGCAATCATATCCGAGATGAGTCGTTTCATGTCCCAAGAATTTTCAGTATCATGGCTGTTATCCTTGTGATAGGTGCAGTACTTGCTCGAGCTTTTGATTCCCTGTGCGGACATTGGTCGAGGCCAGCGTGGGACCTCACTCTTTTTTTCAAAGGCGTAGAGGACATTATCCCTCGTGTCCCTCAGTGGGAGGTGCTGCGCGTAGCCCTTGGACAAGGGCTCTGAAATGTAACGCGAAGGCTAGAAGGGGCGTTGCTCTTGATTTCTCCTTCCCTCGTTATTTTTTCTATTATTGCCCCTTGGGCCCTCATCGTTGGTCACGCGCTGCATTGCGCACACTACTTCTTCTGCATGCATGTAATGAGTGCCTCTTTCGATGAACTAATTTACCGTATTCACAGGTTTGGTTGCCAGCTCTTCGGATAGTTTGGAGCCCCATAGTAAGCCCTGAATAATGTCCACAACAAGCATTTATTGGCTTATGTCTGGCACCTGAATGGTCTTTGACTGGAACCTTCTTACGTAATCTCAAAGTGACTCGTCCCTGTGTTGTCGGATTTTCAACAGGTGTCGGCTAGTCTTCGGGGCCGGTCTGCATCCGGCGAAGTGACTGGAAAAAGCCAGTGACAAATCTCTGAAGGAGTCGAACTGCTGCTCCCTTAAAGTTGTGAACCAGGCAGAAGCAACTCCCGTGAGTGAGGAACTGAACGCTTGACACATTGTCGCATCATCACCCCGAGCCAGGATCATGGCGAAGGTGTACCTTTGTAGGTGATCATCTGGATCCGTGATCCCTGCGTATAGATTAAATTGGGGGACCCTAAAGGCTGAGGGTGGTTCAGAGCCTAGGATCCTTGCGTTGAATGGTTGGACCCATAGGTAGTCTACGTTCGAGGCCCGAGACTGGCCTCCTGGGGTCGCCCGGGTTGTCGACCGCTATTCCATCAGATTCATGCATTTTAGGATGTCATCCAGGATGGCATTCTGCTCTGGTGGTCGATTGTTGATAACCAATATGGCCGGCTCAGGGCCCTGGGCATCCGACTTCTTTAGAGTCCCGTATTTTGAACCCTGAGGCCCTGACCCCCCTCGGGGGGTATCCTTGTTCCGGGGTCCAGTGTTATGGTTTTCGAGGGCGCCTTGAATTGCGTCCTGGACTGTTTGGATGATTGTGCCCTGCATACTCTAGAAAACTGCCCCTGCCAACATCTCAAAATTCTCAGTACTCATACCTGGGAATTGAAGCTTCGGGACTCCCAAGCTGTCCTCGTCCACGTTTTGGACGTTATCACTGACTGATGCCGGCTGCCCATTGGCTTTGTTAGTCATTTTTTTTATTCTTCTTTTTGGCCGAGAGGAGGTTTCAGAGAGTGGGATCCTCGCTCAATGTCTTGCTAGATTCCTCGATATCATGCACGGATACTTCATCGCCATCTACTTGTCGATTGCGGACCTCATCCGGAGGTGGGACGACACTAGGTTCCCTTGTGTTAGCGGAAGTTGTCTTCTTTGCTTTTGCCATCGGATGGGCTGAGTTTGGAGTTTAAGTTTTATGTGGTTTTGGGATTAAGTTTCCCATAGACGGTGCCAAATTGATATTCTCGGCCCGAACTGAGAACACCTGCAGCTGCAACAAAGAGAAGAAATGGGCCGGGGTTGTGTGCCCGGGGGGGTCCACTTTGACGCTCAAGTCAGTAAGAATCTGATAAGAGAGGAGCTGCGAGGTTGTCCACAGCTCCAAAGTTTTCAGTCAATAGAATATTGTACCTTGAAAGGTTCTTAGGCGCTCCTTTTATAGTGGAGGATTAGGTCCAGTTAGAGTTGGAGTAGGTCAGCTTGCTTGATCAGGATAGAGTCGGTCATTAGGACCCCTAATCCTATTAGGTCATGGACTTATCATTGCTTGTCTCGCAAGTTAAGGGATCCTCCTCAATCGGGATTCTTGGGGCCTCGCCTATTGGAAAGGCTATTGTATTTACCAGGTAGTGGGCTTTTGAAGGTGGTCCAAAAGCTACCAGCCTGGTGGGCCTAACTTTGGGGCCCTTATATACCAGATAACATTAATTAGACTGATTAAGTGAGTTCTACTCTGAGAAAGAGAAGAGATCACAAGAGAAATTTGCAGAAAGAAAGGAAAAAACAAAGACTTAAATACACATCATAACCTTGAACTATGATAAAGTGGGCAAATAAGGGTCTGAACTATAAAAATGAAGCATATAAGGGTGTGGACTATAAAAAAATGAAGCAGATGAGGGTCTCATTCAGACCCTAATTTGCACTATTTTCTCAAAGTTCAGGCCTTTACCTGCATCATTTTTTATAGTCCAGACCCTTATTTGCCTCGTTTTTTATTCAGACCTTTATTTGTCCACTTTGTCATAGTTCAGAGTAGTGATGTGTATTTAAGAAAAAAATAAAATACATCACAGACAATTTCCAATGGCACCAATTGGTTTGGAAACCCACTCCTCCCAAGGAATTTTAAAATCGTTCCACCTATTAGAAATCCAAATAAAGCTGTGAGCATGTGAATTGAAGATAACCACTCATTTTGCTTTGTCACTTCCCCTTTATGAACCACCTCATTTCACAATTTCTAGATCATCTATGTCGTAACCGATTTGATTGCAAACCAGCCTTGTCTTTGATGTTTAGAAAAATTAAGATGGTGATGGCTGCACTCCAACCCAAGCACTCCTTGGACATATGAACATGTTGCAACCTACATATCACACCATACATAAACGAGATTCCAGCAGATAGCAACCTTAGGACAAGATAAAATACAATGATCCAAGTCTTCAACTGGGGAGGGGCATCTCAGACAGTTAATGGATTGAAGGGGGACATTTCGGATTGCAAGTTGGAGATAAGTTGGAAGACGGTCTTGTAATGCTCTCAATTGGAAAATGTTTATCTTCTTTGGGATCCAATTGTTCCACTTGGTTTCCTCCCGGAATGGTTGCCTCTCAGGATGCAATCTTCAATAATTTAGGATAAAGTTGACACTTTGAAGACTTCATCCGCATCATGAGACCATTTCCAAGAATCAGACTTATCAACCTGTAAAACCACATAATTTAAGATTTCCATTAGATTTCTAAACTCCCTTACTTCTCTTCCTCTCAACTCCCGCCTCCACTTCCAGCTCCAAATCCATCTATCATTTTTCCATTCACCTCTTTCTAATATTTTGGCACCACTCTCAACCTCCAACCTGAAAAGCCTAGGATGAATTTCTGATTTTTTTTTTCTCTCCCACCCATACATAAGACCAAAAAATGAAAGAACTCTCATTGCCCACTACCCTTGAAAAAGAATTTGTAAAAGGAACCCCAATTTTATCAATGGATTTTCCTATCTTCACTATGTTGCTCCATATACCACCGACTTCCTCACCACCCTCTACTTCACTAAACCCGCCATCAACTCTATATATTCCCTGAATAATTTTGACCCAAAACGCACCCTTTTCTATTCTAAACCTCCACCACAACTTTCTTAGTAAAGCTAGATTTTTTGCCTTTAGACTCTCAATTCCTAAACCTCTTTTCTCCATAGAATCAATGACACGGTCCCATAAGACACACTGAATAACTTTCTTTTCTTCAGAACCACCCCAGGAAAAATTATTTCGCTAACTCTCAAGTGTTTTGGTTAAGCTAACGGGGGCTTTGAACATGGCAAAGTAGAACAAGGGAAGACTTCCCAGAACAGACTTTAACATAGTTAATCGGCCACTGAATGGCAAGTTCTTTGCTTTCCATGATGATAATCTGTTTTTGAATTTTGCTTCCACCTCTTCCCATACTTCCACAGTATGCATTTTTTCTCCAATAGGCATAGCAAGATATAAAAATGGGAGCACTCCCGCTGAAACACCAACTGAGGCAGCCATATCCTTAACTTCAGATTTGCAAACCCCAATACTGAATAATTTAGATTTGCTACTATTAATCTTCAAACCAGATATAAGTGAAAAGCATTTGATGATGTGCATGAGAGTGGAAATGTTGTACTTCTACCTGTTGGAAATATTGTGAAAATTATGAAAATTATATGAATGATAAATTATCATTTTTCCACATTTTAATTTTTACAATTACTAGGAGGTTTATGTATCATTAGTGGTGATGTTATGACCATTAGTAGAGAAGTTTTATTAACATAAGTATGGT
>JBBYHH010482336.1:0-11228 GCA_038382905.1 Daphne laureola
ATAACATATTATGAAATGATATATAATCCCATACCTTAACCAAAATATCTCCTTCATTCTTCCAATTTGTGCCACTTTCATTTCCAAATTAATGTATATTTTTCTCCAATTTTCAAAAAATGATCATTTTACCCCTGGAACTAAAATTTGAAAAAATGACTCGGGACTCACGTATCAACACCAAAATATGAAATCCCGTGGTGACTGTAATATTCTCCTCCCCTTAGGACTCTTGGTTATCCAAGAGTATCCTCAAACGCTGAAACTCATCGGCGTAACATTCTATCAGATCCTTCTCGGTCTCCTAAGTTGCCTCCCGGTCTGAATGATGTGATGAATGAACTTTAACCATCAGGATCAACTTGTTACAGAGTTTCCGAGTGTCCTTGGCCAACAAGGCGATCAGTACCTCCTGATAAGACAAATCCGGCTCCAACTGAACCTCTTCCGCGGGAATAGTCTGAATCGGGTCACGAATACGCTTCTTGAGCATACTGATGTGGAAGACATTGTGCACCGCAGATATACTCGGAGACAAGGATAATCTATAGGCAACCTTGCCAATACGCTTCAGAATCTCATAAGGACCGATATATTTCGGGGCTAGCTTGCCCCGCCTGCCAAATCTGACGGTCCCTCTGATCGGTGCAACCTTGGACCAAACCTTGTCTCCGACCTCAAACTCTAAATCTCTGAGCCTCTTATTCACATAAGAGGTAGTGCGGTCATTCACAATCTTGAACCGCGCCTGATTCTTCTAAATCTTCTCCATGGTCTCTTCGATGACTTCGGGGCCCAACTCAATCCTATCAGATGTCTCAAACCAACAATGAAGTGTCATACAGCTCCGCCCATACAGTGCCTCAAAAGGTGTCATGCCGATAGTACTCTGATAGCTGTTGTTATAGGAAAACTCCACTAACGGCAGGTGTTGCTCCCAACTATCCCCGAAGTCCAATGCACAGCTCCGTAACATATCCTTCATAATCTGAATCACTCGTTCTGACTGTCCGTCAATCTGGGGATGGTAAGCTGTGCTCAGATGGAGTCACGTGCCCAATACCTTGTGAAAGGCTCCCCAGAATCGCGCAGTAAATCACGGGTCTCTGTCAGATACAATGGAGTCTGGAATTCCATGTTACCGCATGATCTCTTGAATATATAAACAAGAAACCTTCTCCAATGGATCTGTCAGTCGGATCGGTAGAAAGTGTGCACACTTCGTCAACCGATCGACTATTACGCATATAGCATCGTGATGCGATCGAGTCAGAGGCAGACCTATCAGAAAGTCCATGGTAATATTATCCCATTTCCTGACAGGGATGGGTAAAGTCTGTAAAGTCCCAGCTGGTTTCTGATGTTCCACCTTCACCCGGTGACAAGTAGCACACTTAGCCACGTAAGTGGCAATATGTCTCCTCATACCAGGCCACCAGAAGTGACAATGCAGATCGTGATACATCTTCTCACTACCTGGATGGACGGTCAGCCTGCTCGTATATGCCTCCTCTAAAATCTCAACTTGGAGTGCTGAGTTATCTAGTACATATAGGCGCCCCTTGACGTACAACAACCCCTGCTTGTACCCGAAGGACGGACGCAATGCTCCACTGTCCTCTCTTGAGAGCTTCCTCAAACCTGGGTCTCAGCTCTATGACTCTCGGACTCTGGCCAACCACTCAGACAGAATGGTCAAAGTACATATCTATGCTTGCTCCCAAAGATGCCATCTCTGCCGCAGACATATCAGATCTGACTCCTCAGCCCTATTCCCTGAATCTCCACCCTTGACCAATCCGGTATACATCCTGCTCAAAGCATCTGCTATTGTATTCCCCTTACCTGTAGTGTACTTGATACTACAGTCAGAATCCTTCATGTACTCGAGCCACCTGCATTGCCTCATGTTCAGTTCTTTCTGGGTGAACAAATACTTCAAGCTATTATGGGCGGTGAAAATCTGGAACTTGTTACTGAGCAAGTAGTGCCTCCACTACTTCAAAGCGTAGATGACTGCGGCCAACTCTAGATCATGTGTCAGATAGTTTTGCTCATGCGATCAGAACTAGCTCGACCCATAAGCAATAACATGATATCCCTGCATCAACACACATCCCAGACCTGATCGAGAAGCATCGATATAGATCACATATGGCTGCATCGGGTCTGGTAGGATCAGAATCGGTGCATTGGTCAATTGCTGCTTCAACTCCTGAAAACTCTGTTCACACACCTCTGACCAGATAAAAACCTGACCCTTCTTGGTCAGCTGAGTAAGCGGTGATGCCAGAATAGAGAATCCGAGTATAAACCTGCGGTAGTATCCTGCCAACCCCAGGAAACTTCAAATATCCCTCACTGTCCTTGGCTGCTTGCAATCCTGAACGGCTCTGACCTTCTCGGGGTCAACAGAAAGGCCATGCTCACCAATAATGTGCCCTAGGAAGGATACCTCGCGCATCCAAAAATCATACTTCGAAAACTTGGCATAAAGCCGATGTTCCCAAAGTGTCTCCAAGAAAATCCTCAAATGCTCCTGATGTGAGTCCTCATCTTAAGAATATACCAGAATGTCATCGATGAAGACCACAACAAAAGAGTCCAAATATGGGCGAAACACTCGGTTCGTCATATCCATGAACACAGCTGGCGCGTTCATCAAACTGAAGGGCATAACCGTATACTCATAATGCCTATACCGAGTGTGAAATACGGTCTTCGGGATGTCCTCCTCCCTCATACGTAACTGAAAGTACCTGGACTGCATGTCGATCTTTGAAAAGACCTTCACTCCTGTGAGCTGGTCAAACAGATCATCAATCCTGGGCAATGGGTACTTGTTCTTCACTATGATGGCATTCAACTGTCTGTAGTTGATCCACAACCGACGGGTCTCATCCGTCTTCTTAACAAATAAAAGTGGGGTACCCCACGGTGACGTGCTCGGTCGAATGTATCCCTTATCCAAAAGCTCATCGAGTTACTTCTTGAACTCAACCATATGTACTATAGGTATGCGATAGAGAGGAATAGAAATCAGAGTAGAACCTGGCTGCAACAGAATCTCAAATATGATCTCCCGCTCTTACGGCATCCCCAACAACTCTTCAGGAAATACCTGCGGAAAGTATCACACAACCGGGATCTTCTGTAACTCCATATGAGTTCCTGCAGAGTTGAGCTCAAAATAATCCTCATCATCAATCACTGGAATCTGGTCCAGAATTATCAACTCCATGCTGTGCTTGACGATCTCAGCGTCGGGCGGAGTAGAAAGAGCTATAACCTCTCCAGAAAGCAGAATGTGACGCTTGGCACAACCAATCTGAACGAAATTCTTCACTAACCAATCCATGCCAAGGATCACATCATACTTATGTGTATCTAACACCAAAAAATCAGACTGAATCCGATACCTACTGACAGTCAATTCACATCCCCGTGCTATCTCATTCGAAAATAAATACTAACTCCCGGTAGTACGGACCAGAAACACATCAGGCAAACAACTAGTAGACAGATACAGAGATAATGCACATCTCTGTGCAATAATAGATATGGATGCACCCATGTCGAAAAGTGCATGAACAGGAACGTTGTTCAGAAGTAGTGTACCTGCTAATGCTCCTCGCTGGGCAGTCTCGCCCTACTTGATCTGAAATACCCATCATGGTTGGGTCTGCTACTGAACTAGTGGGGGTGGTTAATCTGCGCTCTCGGCCGCGGAGGCCTCAGGCCGGCCTGAGCTATACCACATCCTTAGAGCGTGTTAGGCTGAGCCCTCGACTGGAAGCGAAACTGTGCTGTTGTGCCCTGCCTCACAGTCTGAGGGCAATCTATGACCCAGTGTTCTACTAAACCACATCCAAGGCATCGGCCCGCCTGGCGGTAGTACCTCGTGCCGGAGTGATGTCTTCCGTAGACCTGACAATACTGTACTAATCCTCGTATGCCCTTGCCTTCTACTGCTCAAACCTGATCTGTCGGACCTGTCGGCTCTCCTGCTTGACCTCTACGGTCCCGAATCTCTCTCACTACTCTGGGGTTGGTAAAGTGCGGTGCGGCTCTCTATCTCCTCCATCTCAATCAGGAAGGCCTTCTGCACAGTGTCATAATAAGATGTAATACCCAGTGGTACCACATACCTCTTGATCTTTTCTCGTAGGCCTCTGATGAATCTCTTGGCCTTCGCGTCCTCCATACCATCATACTAGGGGACATATCGCACCAGTATGTCAAACTCGTGCTCGTAATTAGTGACAGACATGGTCCCCTGGCTCAAACTGTCAAACTCAACCTGTCGGTGGTCTCGAATGGCATACCCGACCCACCGCTCTAGAAATAGATAGGAGAACTCCTCCCATCTCATACCAGGATATCGCCGACCACGGTGAACATACTATGCACTCCTCGAACCAGCCACTCCCATCCACCAATTATATACTCGATCACATAGGTTGAAAGTGGCTAATGATACCATCTCCTCTGAAGAGAGGCCCGACCTCACTAGAAGATGACCCATATCAAAAAATCATTACTCAGCTGCCTCCGGCCCTCCCTTGCCTGTGAATCTAGGGGGACCGAGGTGCTAGAAGCGCTTCATCAAAGTGACTCCGTCAGAACCCATGGCATGCTCAACTTGGGATCTCCGGGCCTTATGGATGACCTTGGAATCATCATCGTCCCTGTCCCAGTGACGATGGTCAGATCATTGATCTCTGCCATCTAGGTAACAGTTCTGTTCGGAATGGTCGGACTTGACCTCCCACCACCCTCTCCGCACACGGGGGTGTCTCCTTTCATCATGCCCTTCCTCCTTATCCACTGTCGTATCATACTGATTGTTCTGAGAACTAGTGAGTGTGGTGGTGCGAGTGTCAACATGCACCGACTCAGTAGCTGGATCCTCTGACCAATCTTCCGAGTTCTCCTGAACCTACGGATCAACCTGTACTCGTCGGTTACCCTAACCTCCCTCGACCCAGACACTATTCAGGACTGTACGTATCTGGCCCAGTATCTGTAGCAAGTTCTCCGGAACCCATTGCTGCAGAGGGGGATCTGGTTGGGGCTGTGCTTGCCTCGTATTCCTTCACCTCCTTCTATGGTTCTCGGACGGAGTGGGATCAATATCCCTAATCTCTGGGTGCAAATCTCGATGTCGGTGAGTTTTCAACATATCTGAAATTCCACAATAAAAGAAAAAACACAACATAACGGTTAACTATCTAACAAAAGCAAGCAGCAGCATTCCTAATGGCTCTGTACTGTAAATGCAATGCATGATGCAGATTATCTAACCAGAAAAACAAAATCCAGACCATATCAGGCAATCACAAATCAAATCAGAAACTCCATTTCCTGCTTGCCTAATTGAGATTCAAATGTCCATATCCTTAATGGACAAGTCTTCTGTGATTCCCGATTTACCAAAGATAAACCCAATCTTAATTATGTTAAGTATGTTTAGACCGACCGCAGTCCCACCTCCCATTCCAAGATAGTTCTCATAAGGAGGTGGCCAGCCTCATCACTGAACTACCCTGGAATTGATCGGTGCAATAGAGGGCTTGCCCGTCCAAACACACCCAACATAAGTTCTGAAGATTGCTTCAGGTAACCTAAGCTCTGATACCAAGTTATTACCAACCCTCCCGTCCGACGCGGCAGCGGAAGTGCGCGGTGGCGGTAGCGGTGCAGAGAGGGGGCGATGATGTCAGAACGGAGGCCACATTGATTTGGCGGACCACAACCAGGCCTGATATAACATTATATTATACTTAACGCTCTACTATTTTATGGCATTCTGATTATGTCGAAAACCTGCACTCGAAACGATCGCAAATATACATACAAGAATCGTAGAATCATGCAGTATAAAGTTAAGCTCTGTTCAACACCATATTAAATACATCCAGAAAATTAAATACATCCAGAAAATCAGAAAATCGCAGAACTCATGAAGCAATCTCAAGATGCTGTCAAACTACATGTACATACAGATGTCCCGTCGAACGATAAGAGATACAAAAATCCCCGATGGCTCTAAGAATCACACATGGGTTCCCACTGATACGACAGCCCCTCGGCGGCTCTAAGCATCACACACGGGGTTAGAATGCATGGTACCAGCGAGGGCCTAGCCCGAAACACATAAACTATCATATCGCATAATTGATCATCATATGATCAATACATAATCACAACCGCCTGGTTTGTTCTCCCACACAGTCGCCCGACTGGATCTCCCGAACTTAAAACCTACATACCATTAACCTTACCATGTAACTAGCCCCGGGAGTCACCGGTCCCCACCCTCGACCTGGGAACTAGCCTTAACTAACCCGATATTCATACCAACACCCCAGAATGAATATAAAGAAGATGAACCCTTACCTAACAAATACAAGCTTAACGTGGCAATCCGAGACAACCTTGCACACTAATGTAAATCCGGTTGAATTCCAGTTGAATTCCTGCAATCCCCAGCCACCAGAAATGACACTAAACAATCATACAACAAAATGACTTGAGTCCTCAATCCATTAGCCAAAATCCAACATACAAAGCAACTTGTCATTTTTAGCCAACTCATCAAAAATTAGACTGACCACTCAAAATGTTACCGAGCATTCATTTATCATCAAATAAGCACACTTTCACCATAATTTGTTATCTAACATAAAAGAATACCAACTTTCATACCAACATCAAGAATTCGGCCAAACATGGAAATCAACCAAGAAAGATTTCCTTCAAACTTCGACCAACCTTTTAGGAGTTCAAAACATCCTTAATCCAAAACAAATTCATACTTTATCAAAGAACACCAAACTCTCTTTCCACATGATATTTTCGGCCAACCTTAGAAAACCACAAAGAGAGTTTTTCTTCAAACTTTTCAACACATTTTAGGACCTTAAAAGAATCACTAAATCAACTCTATTCCATAATTCCAACAAAGAACGCCAACATACTTCCCTTACATCAAATTTGGCCAACTTTGGAAATCAAGGGAGAATACTCCAATCATCCCCTTTTCAATTTAGAAACTCAATTCTAACTTCAATTTAATCTAATTTCCACAATTCATCAAAGAGAATCAACATATTTCTTCAACACCTAAAAATTGGCCAACACCCTAATTGACCAATCATGATGATTCAAGGATAGTTCCAAGCATTAAATGTGTTCATAATCATCGCAACAACACTTTAGAAACATGATTTCAACTCATTCCATACTTTGGCCATGAACACAAAAACCCTAGCTTACTAAATCAACCAAACATGATGAATCAAGTAGGAACGGTTAATACCACTTCATAATAACCTCAAATCATGCTTACCTTAAGCAATCCCAAGGAATTTGGTGAAGAAAAAGTTCCCCAAAAGCAGCCCAACAATTCGGCCCTAAGGAGATAAGAGAGAGATGAAGCTTAAAACACCTTCCAATCTCGATTCTATCATGAACCTTTCATGAATCTTAGCTTATCTTCTTGTTTTCTTGAAGAAATCTTGAAGAGAAGATGTAGAAATGGAGGAAGGGAAGAACCCTAAGTGTTGAGGATGAAGAAGAAATAAACGAAGAAGGAAGAAGAAGAACGAGTAAGGAACGAAATGAGAAGAGAAAGAGAAGAAGATTTTTAACCAATTCCTTTTATTTTATTTTCTATTTCTTTACTTAATATCTTCCTACCTCACCCATTTCTTCTCTTTTTAAATCCCATATCATAAACATATTCCCATTCTTTTACTCCTTTTATTTATGTACTACCACATAATTACTTAAAATATAATAATCCTTCACCACACATGGTTGACACATGTCCTCCACTATCTCTTATTATAATAATATACTTATATACCATAACATATTATGAAAAGATATATAATCCCATACCTTAACCAAAATATCTCCTTCTTTCTTGCAAGTTGCGCCACTTCCATTTCCAAATTAATGTCCATTTTCTCCAATTTTTCAAAAATGACCATTTTATCCTTGGAATTAAAATTTGGAAAAATGGCCTGGGACTTACGTATGAACACCAAAATGTGAAATCCCGTGGTGAATGTAACAATCATAACTTTAGTATTTGGGCATTGATCAGCTTAATGACCCATACCTTAATATTTATAACACTGAACGTCATGGAGGGGTTTGGAAGTGGAACGATTGTGGGAACAATTTTGAGAAGTGGAAGGGGTAGAAGTGGAAGGTTTGGAAGCAATACCTTTTTGTGAAGGTGTGGGTGGTTTTTGTGGAGCTTTCTGCCATTGATTGAATCTAGGAGCCATTGTGGAAGTGTTCCCTCTCTTGAGTTGTCTTTCAATTCGGATGGCTTTGTGTAACAACTCATGAAAACTATTATACTCACATAATTCCAAGGTCTTCACAATGTCATGTCTAAGTCCTTGAATGAACCTAGACATTTTGGCTTCACCTCTTTCAATAACATAAGCTCTCAAAAGGGAGGATTCCAACTCTTTATGGTAGTCCTCAACACTTTTAGTGCCTTGGACAATGGTTTGAAGGCATTGGAAACATTCTCGAGTGTAGTATGATGGCACAAATCTCTCTTGCATTTGGATCTTTAGCTCTTCCCAAGTTTGAGGACCTAATCCAAGTTGACTTTCTTGATTCCACCATGTGAGTGTATAACCATGAAACTCAACAACGACCAATTTAACCTTGAGGTCAGTGGAATAATCAAAACAATTAAATACCAATTCACATTTGTTTACCCAATCAAGGTACTCAAATGGGTTACTTTTCCCATAGAAAGGTGGAATTTGCAATTTGAAGTTTCGGTAAACCTGTTGAGCAATATCCCTTTGTCTTTGATTGTTGTGAGGTGGAACATCATCTTCATGCTCAAGATTTGATTAATGATCTTCTTCTTCATTTTGAGGACCATGGTGTTCCCCCTCTCTTCGACCAGTCTCAAGGTGGGCAATCCTTTCATTTATTGAAGCCATTTGTTCCTCCAACATTCTTTGAAATTGTGCCAAAATGCTTCGTCAACCATTTTGTTGTTGTTTATTTTCACTAAAAAACTCACAAGATTCTCTTTATAGACCTAGCAACTTTTTCTAGCTCAAAATTCTTGAGAAGTGATTCAAAACAAGTTTCAAAAGACACAATAAAACAAAACCTCAAACAATCCTTAACAAGTTGAAGGAAGTGTTGTTACTTTTCACAAAACGGTTCTTTTTATGGGTTTTGGAAAAAAGGATATTCTGAAACTTTTGAAAGAACAAGTTTGAAAAGGCTCTGAGGTTGTTGTTTTTCTTTCCCTGTTGTTTTAAAGTTGGTCCAAGAATTCTTCGATTTGACTTTTCTACAAATAGTCAACAACCTGAATAAGTATCAATTTTTTTTTCAATGCAATAAGATGCGATTTGTTTTTGTTTTTTTTTGTTTCGATGTAGATATCACAATACTGGAAAAATAAATTAAAATATGGCAAGAACAATAAAAAAAAAAAGAAATGATGAAAATGATATATGTTGCGGAATAAAGAGAAAATGGTAGAAAAACTTCTCCTTGTTGAGCAATTGGCTCTGATACCAATTGATGTGCATCGGGACAGTATCCTAGAACACAAGGGACAGATCTAGCCAACAATGGGCTAATACGGGGTGGATATTGTTGATGAGACGAAAATGTTCAACTGGTTGACAAATATGTAATGCAACTAAACACCAATGCGGAAGCTTATGAAATGGATTGATATTGTCGCTAACTCATCCTAGATCCTTGCCCAGGCAAAAATGGTGTTATGCTATTGGCGACTCTTCCTTCTTGATACAAAAAATGGTCCAAGACAAAGAAAGCCTTTGATGGCAAAATTGTGGTGGGGAATGAAGATGGGGCCAACACCTCCTTCTTGCAATGAGAAGGAAATATTGGTCTTAGTAGACTTGTCAAGAAAACTAAACAAGAATTGAGTGGAAAAAGGTAGATAGGTTGAAAAGAGTATCACTCTCAATTTCAAGGTAAAAGTTCAATGTATTTTTGTTGATGCCAAAACAAGAAGTGCTAGAAACCTTTTATAAGTGAAGGTGCCAAACACTAGAAGTTAGTTACAAGTCTTTTCAACTCCCTCTCTTAATGATGGGAATTAAAAAGATGTAAATGTTAAAATTTAAGAAATTCATAAAGTCTTTATTCTAGGCTAGCTAAAAGGGCAACTAGCCTAATTTATGCAAGAAAAGCTAATAAAAAACTTATAAAAAATGGATGTAGATGTGTGCTCAACCTGTTAAGGAATTGGCTGGGTAGTGGGGAATAAATGATCCTCTCTTCAATGCATTGGCCATTCAATACAAATTGGATAGAGTAATGGAAAATGTGGAATGGTTTGAGAAGTATCCCATGGCCAAAGCAGAATTCAAATCTAGCCCCTTCTCTGATCATGCTATAGCATTCCTGTGTGTACAAATCGAGCAGATACAAAAAAGAGGCCCCTTCAGATTTCTTAACATGTGGATGTCTCACCATAGATTCCCTGCCTTGATAAGGAGCTCCTGGTCAGATCCTATTCAGTATGATAATCCAGCAAAGGATTTGGTATTCAAATTGAAAAGATTAAAGCTGGAACTTAAACAATTTAATATTCAATACTTTAGTGATATATTCGCCAGAGTTTCTAAAGCTGAAGAGATCTTTGAATATAAGTGAGCTATTTTAGAAGAAGACCCCTTAAATTTTTAACTGATACAGAATTTGCTTGAGGCCAGAAAGGAGTTAATGGATTTGAAAAAATGGGAGAACTTCTATGGACAAAAATCAGCTAGCGATTGGGCTCAATTGGGAGATGAAAATACAGCCTTTTTCTTTGCTAGAGTGTGTGAGCAACAAGTTAAAAGATCTATCCCTTGCCTGATTAAAACCTCAAGAGAGAGAGTTACTGATCTTGAGTTAATAGCAGCAGAATTTGTTGATTTCTTTAAGAAGTTACTAGCCCCTGTTACTGCTCCTCTATGCCCCATAAATCTGCACACTTTAACTCCTGGAATTACTCTTAACCTAGTCCAGCAGCAGCAACTGAGCAAACCAGTATCCAATGAGGAATTTTAGCAAGCTCTCTTCTCTATGAATCCCAGTAAGTTTCCTGGACCAGATGGCTATATAGCTGTCTTTTATCAGAAGCAATGGAGCTTGGTTGGAGAAGATATCTGGAGGGCAGCTGACTACTATTTTACGAGAGGTAGCCTTCCTAC
>JBBYHH010482447.1:0-11228 GCA_038382905.1 Daphne laureola
ACAATTCAAAACTCCAAACTTAACACCCATCCACGTACCTTAATCTTTTATCTCAAGCTACAGCAAGCTGACATGCCTTGTCCTCCGGCCGTAAAACGTCAAAGACTTATCACCGGACTAGGGTGGGTGTAACAGACACGGTTGAAAAAGAAGTTAAAACGAACACTTTACATAACTTTGGGCCAAATTAGAAACTTGGGTAAAGTGTACGGACTATATGTGTAAATATGGGTAAAAGAAGTAAAAGTAAACTTCTTTAAGTATAATTGCAAAAGTTGGAAGCATTTAAAGTGAAAATGAACACTTTATGCTAATTGGACTAAAATGTACTTTCTGACAAAGTTCAGGGACTATGTGTGTAGTTAATCATAAAGGATGATTAAATATTGCTTAAGTGGAAATATGGATAAATTACAAGTTGTTTAACCACTTTTACGCAAGGTTTGACCTGTTTGGTCAATAATTGACTTTTTAGTCAACTCTGTGAATAGTGTAAGTAAGTATAGAATTTGTTAAGTGCAAAACCTTATAGTTCTGTAATTGAAAATTAAAGGTCGGTTACCGGAAAAACTACACGGACTCGGGTCATCGCCGGACATTGATAGTGATCCTCAAGTAGGTAAGGGGTTTAATTTCCTTAATATGCGTTTCATTTTTCTGATTGCATATTAGGTTAATTAATGGCTAGAACTCGGGTCGAGGGTGGGCCCTAGTGACTCTCGGGGCTAGTTACATGGTAAGGTTAACGGTATGTAGGTTTTTTAAAGCTTAGGACTTTCAACTCCCCTCTGTTAATTGAATGGCGTTTCTGTTAAATTGACCTAAGTCGATCGTGATAATTGTCTATATAAAGTAAAAACTACCGAGTTAAATTTGACCTACGACAATTTTGGGGCCGTACACCCCCCGTTTGGTACCATTCCGTCTGCTCTGCCACGATGGCGTTGCAAGCCTCGGGGGCTGTCGTTCTGAAACAAATCTGTGATACCGGGTTCCACGTCCTTTAAGGACGTAGTTGCTAGTCCTACGAGACCTCTGAATTGCATATCAGTCCAAAGGACTCCTGAAATTACATATCAGTCCAATGAACTCTTGAAATGCATATCATAACATTGCACATCATTATCTATGAAATATTTAGGATTGTATTTATATAAACTGCTAGTACATTGCATGCTAACCCTTTTATGCAGGCGTTTTTAAAATAAAATCCGTGACCCTTACCTGCCTCCTTACTGAGTACCTTTCGAGGACTCACCCCCAATTACATTAATATTTTCAGGAGCATCTGACTCACGACCCGCGGGATAGCTCCGCCTGGTCGTTCTGTTATCTTGTACTTGAGGTACAAACTGTTCACTGATTGTGATTTCTGTTATTAATTAGGGGGTAGTCTCGATACAGACATTATAATGGTGATTTCGTATATAACTAAGCACACTTATGGATTTTACTAACGGTTAAACTTCATTGTTGTTTTTTAGCAGTAACAGCAGTACTCAGGCCTTATAGTCCCGGTTACCCCAGTAGTACATACCTTCCTTTTCGCTAGACTCGGCTCTGTAGTAGTAATCGCATAATATACTTAGTTAGAATTTATTTATCATGAAGTTCTCGCCCAACGCAGTGGGCAGTTCTCTTCGCTGATGTATTTCATATAGTTATACCGTAGGATTTACTGCAAAACCACTGACATGTCTTCGGGTCCAGGTTTGAGGCTTAAATAATACGCCATAAAAACCTAATAAAACATATCAAAAACAATAAATTAAGAAGAAAATTTTAGGGTTGAGTTTCTAAACGGGACCAATCTTGGTAGTCACCTAAGTGACATACGTTACCGCCAACCGCCCGGTTCTCCACTGCTTTAACCACCGAGACACTTCCACTGCGCAATGGGTGCCAGGGGTGGTGGTGACATCTTTATCTTCTATAGACCTCATGAATGCTTGAGGGGACCTTGGAGCTGGCTTGTAGTGCATGAATGAGACTCGAGTCTTATCTATTTATCCCTTGGCCAGAGCACTCATTTAATTCTTATGCACTTGAATGCACAGGTCCACTTAGGTTCATTTTCCTTTGTTCTTTTTCCAAAAAGGAATTTAAAATTCATTTCACCCATCAGGAGTCCCATATTTTGTAAGATCCAATCAAATGAGTCCTAGATTTCATCCTCATGGCTTTAGGAAATGCGTTCCTCGCTTATGTGGTGCGAATGAAAGTTCTACACATAAATTGCAGCATTCATTTTTATCTTCCCTGTTGATTTTGGGTATTTAATACTAATTGAAGGTGAAACATATTTACAATATGTTGGATCTCATGTGAAGTAAAATGGTGGAAATAGTCAAGTGAACCTACGAGAAGGGAGACCATTGGAGGTTCTGACCGTGCTTGAGGTCATGCCAATGGCTGAATAGGGGTGGCTCATTTCACCTCTGGTGCACATGGATCGGTAACAAGGGGAAAATGCCATGGGTGGTAGAGAATGGTCCCAACACCTGTTCTAACGGTGTAGAAGCAACACTAGGAATAGATCTTGGAGCAAGATTGAGCTCCAAGGGATGAGAATGGAGGAGATAGATTGCGAACCCAAGAACTTCTCTCTCTTAAACCAAGAAGAATAAATTATATCATATGAGTTCTAGCATTTGGTTAAGGGGAAACTATCTATTTAAAGGGGCTAGTAAGGATTTAGTTGTAATTATATCCCCAAATGAAGCCTAAAATACCAAATTACCCTTAGTTAAGTCTTTGAAACCTTTAGGAGTAAGTAGAGACAAATTAAGGGAAAAAACTGAAATTCTGAAAGTTAAGTTTAGAGTTCAAAACTTTATGGCGCCATTATGGCTCCATTGTGGCATTTTTGTGGAGCAAATGTGGCTCTGCATGAGCGTTCTGGTCTCATCTAGAGATGGTGGCGCCACTGGGGCTCTGCGCGAGCACTTTGATGATAGTGGCATCAGTGTGGCGCCATGGATGGATTCGTGGCTCCATTGAACCAAGCTGAAAGAGTGTGTCTTGGAGCTCTTTATCGTCTTTAGACCTTATGAATGATTGAGGGGAACTTGGAGTTGGCTTGTAGTGCATGGATGAGACTTGGGTCTTATCAGTTTATTAATTGGCCAGAGCGCTCATTTAATTCTTATGCACTTGAATGCACAAATCGACTTAGGCTCATTTGCCCTTATTCTATTTCCAAAAGGGATTTAATAGTCATTTCGTCCAACAAGGGTCTCATGTCTCATAAGATCCAATCAAACGAGTCTTATATTCCATCCTCATGGATTTAAGAAATACGTTCCTCGCTTATGTGGTGCAAATGAAAGTTCTATTGATAGGTTGCAACATTCATTTTGATCTTCCCGGTTGATTTCGTTATAGTCTGGATTTTTCTAGGCTTAGATAAATCCATTGAGTGAAATGAAGACACCCACCCTGTAGGTTCACTTTACTATTTCCACCATTTTAATTCACATGAGATATATTCTAAATATGTTCCACCTCTATTCAGTATTAAATACCCAAGATGTGGAAGTAAGGTTCTATAACAAAATCTTTGAATACAAGTCTAACTACTATTCAACATCTCGATCACATCAAGTCATTTGCCAATAATAATGATCTCAAAGTTTCACACTTCTCTTTTAGGTTGCTTCCAACACAAAAGAGACTTGGCTGACTCCTGGATCAATTAGTGGAGTTACAGTGCGGTACCCCACTTTGGTGGAACAAAATACCCACTTAACTCCTACTCGATCAGTCATTTGACTACCAACCTAGTTGGTGTAACTTTCAAGACCCCGTCCATCATCGAGACTTCCCTTCAAATAAGATTAAAGTGACCTCACGTTGGTGATGATACTTCACGATGATCGAACGCTTGACATGTCTCATGATAGACGACAAGAGTCAAAGTGAAATTGCGAGCATCTTTTCGGCAAGGCCCTTTTGGAAAATTTTAAGGCATACTTCATTTTCTCAACAATTTTAACCATTTTGAAGATAATCGCAATGATATAATTTATACACCATGTAAACTTACAGTTTCTAGGGTGATAACATGTTTATTTAATCTCTTTTGAATAAGGCCTTTCTATTAAAAGTGTTCCCACAATTTTCATCAGATAATAGCCGTCAACTAGTACCGAAACACCTATGGCATGTTGAAGGTGTTCTAGTAGGCCAAGATCCTCAAGCTCCCCGTTCAACCTAAACTCGCTTTGGCTGGTGCTTGAATAACGGTCACCTAAGGTAAGCACTATGCCAATTACATCTCGTGTAATTCTTGGATCATTGAGTGGGGCCTAGAATGTGGTACCCCACTTTGGCAAGAACAAAATACTGATAGTCACGATTTTTGCTGGGTGTGTGTGTTAAATCATAGTGAAGCATAGGCAAACACTAGACTAGGTAAATACATTTATAAATACCTCATTATCCCTAACAATGTCTTATCATAGTAAAATGGCTCTAAATGAGGGATCGAATCCAAGAAAATCAAGCGTTTAAGTATGATAGTAAATACTTATGCAGCAAGTAAACATGCATGCAACATGGATAGTAGTGAGAGAGGCAGAATCATGGATGAATGATGAGATATGCAGAATAGTAAAATAGGCAGGATGGTGGATCATGGAGTGAAAAAGAGATATCATCTATGGATTAGCAATCATGGGCTCCCGTAGTACTAATGTGCGTCATAGACAACATGCATGTGTCTACCAAGTGGTGTCCTAGAAGCATGAATTATCTCTAATGCCACTTGCCAACGGCCAAGGTCATCTCTAACTCCCAGTGATTGTCCGGTCTGTAAGGACCAGATTCTATGACACTATCCTAGATACACTAACATATCGTTAACTACCACATGTTCTTACAAGACATCAGAATCTAACAATCCTACTCTTACAGCTATTCTAAGCGAGAAAACATGCTATAAATCTCCAGTTTCTATTTAGTGAGGTGAGTTACTATCTTCATCCCGCTCCCCTCTCGGCCACTGTGGTCCACCACTCGGAAGGAGGGTTCAAGCCTTGGCCACTCTCGTGGTCCAGGAATGATCTCCGCAAGGCGTTATAGTGCTTAACTATTCACCGATAGACACTTACTTAGGTCCTCTCGGACTTTAAGCAAGACTACCAATCAGACTTGGGGCTTCGTCGATCAGGGTCCTCTCGGACTCCCGGCCGAACTCCTAAGTTGCATGCAAGTTTTGTTTATCACCAAACATACACGATAACTATAAAACATGCTCAAAGCCTGAAATCTACTTAAATAGATATGGAGAGAAATAACTCCGACCTAAGCATGATACTACTAAGACAAGTCCTATCATACTTTACTACTTGCTAAAATATAGTCATGCTAGCAAATAATAGTACTTAATGAAATGACTTAAAGAGTAAGGGTTAGAATTTACCCAAAATAAAGCTTCTCCATAGAATCAGCCCTTCAGCCCCTCTGAAAAGAGGGCTGAAGGGCTGAAAAGCCCTAAGCTCAAGAAGCTTAATTTAAACTCTAAGGTTTAAGCTCAAGGGAGAGCTACCTTACAAAATTCATGAACAACAAGTTTGAACATTTACAAATGAAGAGTGGAAGCCTATTTATACTAAAAGCTACTATCTAAACTACCTTTGACCTAAATTTAGATATAACTAGGTGGGAAGGGGTAGAATAGGGATTACAGGGTTGATTTAAATGGATAAACAAATACAAATTCGTACAAACCCATTTGTGCAGAATCCAATTACACGAGGCATGGATGATGCGCCCTTAAGGCGCATAAATAGGTGCCGACTGAAGGCGTGGCGCAGAAGACCCGCATCGTTAAGACGTGAAGATGCGTCGGCAGAAGGAATGGCGTAGGGAACCAGCGTTGTTAAGGTGCATGAAGGTGGTGCCAGGATGTGCACGACGCTGGAGAGCTGCACCCTTAAGGCGCATGGAGTGACGCCAGGGCTTGGGTAGAGCGCAGGTAAGTGGCGCCCCTAAGGCGCAAGGAAGTGGCGCCATGCCCTTCTGGTCTCCCCCTAATTGCACATTTTGCATTTTAGTCCATCATTTTTCTTCTTGGTGCAATTAGGTCCCTCCAAGATTGTCTGAAGCTTGATCTCCATCTTGTTTTGCGTGATATTTGGACGTATTGAGCTCCTAATCACCTCCATGTGTACGCACCTACAAAACTTTGGAATTCATAACTAAATTTCATATTTCACAATAAAAGCAGGTAATATTGATGGATTTAATACTCTAAACATAGCGAAAAAGTGTAAATTTTGCACACTGATCATCATCCCAATGGAGATCACCTTAGGTAAGGGTTGTACTAATGTAAAGTTGAAACATCTTCCCTTTTGGCTGATTTTTCATAACTTAAGCCGCACGTTTCGAGATGACCCTCTTCATGAACTGTCCCGTTCTCATTTTTGCACTCTAGGTCCAGACTAGAGGGAGGTCCAAGAGAAAAGGCATCAACAATGGGACGCTAGGCTCCATTAATGGGGATCAGATTTTATCCCTCAGGAGACTGCTTGGCATGTCTATGAGGATCAGAGCCTCTTGGATGATGAAGATGTCAAGGTTATGGCTCCCGAGCTCTGGGGGGGAATGCTAGTACTCAGACAATGGATGATCTCCAGAACCTCCTCCCGGACCTGGACGTGGCAGCATCAAGACTTGTTGTGCAGGCAACTCAGGTACTTGGTTGAACCCTTGCCTCTGTTTTCTCTCCTTTCTTCTTTTGTTTGATTTAATTCTATTCTTGTATTGTAGACTAGTTGCATAGCTGGATATGTGGCTCAGATGGTTCGGGTCACTGGATCCCTTCGGTCTCAAGCCAAACTTAGGGCGACGCAGGCTTTATCTGTGATTGCTATGATGATCCAAATGATCATCTTTACGAGCAAGTGCTGGGGCAGCGAGAAGGTTCGGGGGAGGTTCCCGTACTTCCAAAAGATGAGGTTCGAGAAGAGCTTCAATTGGTCGAGGGTATGGAGGCTGAGGTCAAAGCTTTTGCCTAGGCTGAGAAGGCCTTAACTAAGGTGATGGATTCCCGAATGGCCCGCTTGAAGGTCGTTGAAGACAAAGTTTACAAGGTTGAGGGGGAGAAGGAAGTTGAGGACGCTAAAGTTGACTTCACCAATCTGAAGAGTTTTTCTAAGATTGAGAAGAAAGAACTTCAGGAGAAGATCGATGGGGTCAAGGCTAAGGTGAAGAAGGCTTCTGAAAGGATCTCTGGGTTTGGCAAGAAAATGAAGGAGGTGGCCGTTCAGGCATCTGGCAAGTTTCATGAAGGCTTCTGCCTTGCCCGGCGGCAAATATTGGATCTGAACCCAGAGATTGATATTTCTAGCCTTAATACCAAGGAGCTGTACACTTTGGACCCTTCTTGATTCAGTGAGGAGTTCCTTTAGCCCCCGACGCCATCTGAGCCTGAACTGCCCGATCCTTCTATCTTTCCTCCAGAAGAGCCTCATGTAGCAAACCCTTCTGACTTATAAGAGTTCCTTAGTTTAAACACTTGTTATTTCCTTCGGGCTTTGTACTTTTGATAGTGGCCTTCAGGCTTTGGTTAATGGAAATGCTACCTTTATGCCATCTATTTTTATAGAGGTTCGAGAAAAGCCTACATCCTCTTTGCTTTCATTTGATCTTTCGAAACATTTGCCATTTACACGTACTTTGTTTTTAGTGTCTCAGAGTGGTAAGAACGTTCGAGCTCTCTGCCTTCTTCATCCCGGAGTCTATATACTCCTTTTTGATCTTCGTGAATTACTTCAAAAGGTACTTCCCACGTCTCCCCGAACACTCATTCTTTAGGTTTTCTTGAACCCAACTTTTTTTGCCTTAAGACTAAATCTCCAACTGTTATTCCTTTTATCCTTACTTATGCATTGATGGATTTGGCCGTTCTTTCTTGAAAGGCTTTTTTTTCTGAGTTCGGCTTGCTCTCTTCTACCTTCAAACAAATTCAGGTTTGTCCTTAACCCCTTTTCATTTTCAACTTCTTGGAACGCTTAGGCCCGAAGGGATGGATAAGTTACTTCTATCAGTATCAATGCTTCAGTTTCGTATGTCAGTGAAAAGGGGGTTTCCCCGATGGCTCTCCTGGGGGTGGTCTGGTAGCTCCAAAGGACATGTGGGAGTTCACCGGGCCACTTCCCTTTAGACTTTCCCATTCTCTTCTTCAAACCTTCTTTAATGCTTCGGTTTGAGACTTTGACTTGCCCGTTGATTTGTGGGTGTGCTACCGGCATAAAGTGGAGCTTAATGCCGAACTCTTCTGCGAAGTCTTGGAACCCGGAGTCAGTGAACTGGGATCCATTGTCTGTGATGATAACCTTCGGGCACCCGACCTACATATGATGTTTTTCCATATGAATTTTCGTATGTTTTCGGTAGTGATACTGGCCAGGGGTTCGACTTCAATTCATTTTGTGAAATAATCAACGGCAACTACATAGTACTTCAAGCCTCCGGGTGCCATAGGTAATGCTCAAATGAGGTCGATTCCCCATACTGAAAATGGGATCGGGTAATCTACCAAACTGACAAGTTCGGATGGTAATCTTTGGATATGAGCGTGTTCTTGGCACTTCCGCCACTTGTTTACTAACTTTCAGGCTTGCTCTTTCATGTCCGGCCAAAAGTATCCTTGCCTTAGAATAACTGCTGGCAATGCATCTGCTTTGATATGCGATCTGTAGGTTCCTTCATGGAGTTCAGTTAGAATCTCCTGAGCGTCTTCTTCCCCGATGTATTTCTATAAGGGAGAGGCGAAGCCTCTCCGCCTCTCCTATACAAATTATCCCCGATGGCCACAAACTTTCCCGATTGCCTTCGGATTTTTGTAGCTTTTGTCATTTCTTCGGGTAGTATGCCTTCGGTAAAAAATTTCCAATACGGCAGACTTCATCCCAAGGTTATGCTTAGAACTCGAATCGAGTTTATACTTGATTGGCTTCTCTCTTTATCATATTGCTCGGATTTGGAAAGTGAGTCGGCTTCAGTGTTCATCACCCGAGGGATCTTTTCTATGCGTAGCTGCTCAAATTCCATTGTTAGTCTTTTGGCTATCTCCACATATTTCCTTAGGTTATGCTCTCTGACTTCATACTCTCCATTCATCTGCTGAACCAAGAGGTTCGAATCGTTATATGCAGTGAGAGACTGAATGCCTGCTCTTTTGGCTAATTCTAGCCCTGATATGAAGGTTTCATATTCAGCCACATTTTTTGTAATTGGGAAAGTGAATTTGATGGATCGGGTAACCTTCATCCCTTCGGGGCCCTGGAGTACCAGTCCTGCCCGCTGCTTATCTGCCCCGGAGGTACCATCTACATGCAGAGTCCAGACTGGATCATTCGTGGCTTCAAAAGTTTACTCATTCGATTCGAAGGGTAGTTCGGCTATAAAATCTTCTAGTGCCTGTGTCTTGATGGATTTTCTTGGTTCATACATGATTTCGTATTCTGATAGCTCGTTGGACCATTTGGACAATCTCCAAGAATGATCAACTTTCCTCATGATGTCTTTTATGGGTAGATTGGTTCGGACCAAAATAGTGTATCCGAGAAAATAGGGTTTTGACCTTTGGGTTGAGAGGATGAGGGCATAGATTACCTTTTGTAGCATTGGGTACCTGACTTCTGCTCCATGCAAGGATTTTCTTATGTAATATACTAGCCATTGATGCCCTTTTTCATTCTCTAGGACCGAGCTCACTGCTTTTTCCCCGACCGCTAGATATATTATCAGAGGCTTGCCCTCGGTAGGTTGTCTTAGGGTTGGTATTTCTTCCAAGTATGCTTTTATGCCTTTCCATGCATTCTGGCATTCGGGGCTCCATACGAAGTTGGCTCTTTGAACTGTCTTTTGCTCTTTTGTCAACTTCTCACCCTTCGTGACCCCGATCCTTCGAGGCTCGACCCTTTCTTTGACCAGTAACTTAAAGAAGGGCTTGCATTTGTCTGTGTATCTTGATATGAATATGCTCAGAGCAGTGATTCTCCCGAGCAACCTTTGTACATCTTTGATGGAAGTTGGGGTTTTTGTATTCATCAGAGCCTTTATTTTTGCAGGGTTCACATCTATGCCTCGTTCGGACATCATGAATCCGAGGAACATTCCTTCTTTAATACCGAAGACACATTTATCAGGATTGAGTGTTAAGGCGTACCTTCTGAGTCTTCCGAAGACCTCCTCAACATCATGTATCAAGTCATCTTCTTCCTTGCTTTTCATGATGATCTCATCTACATAAACTTCCAAGTTTCTGTCGATTTGGTCGCTGAATATCCGGTCCATGAGACTTTGGTAAGTGGCACCAGCGTTTTTGAGTCTGAAGGGCATCCGTATGTAGCAGTGTATGCCGGAGTCGCTGATGAATGAAGTATTTTCTTCGTCTTCAGGATTCATTTGAATTTGATGGTATCCACTGCAGGCATCAAGAAAGCTGAGTCTAGAATCCACAAGTGATGTTTATCATGCATCCGTAGAAGTTATGCAAGAGTGAAAAAAGATTTGAGTAAGATCTGGATCGCAGACATGGAATGAGTGAATCAAGAACTGAATCAGCGTCGGCTAGAGACGGTCTCGTCAACAGAAGCCGCCGAAAATGTTAAACCCGCCTGTGATGCAGCCTTCATCGGCGTCATTCTCGGCATCGCGGGAGGAACAACAACATCGGAGGAATCCCGCAAGGCTGCAAGATCTCGTCCGGAACGAGAGGCTTTAGCTTCTTGGCTTGTCCTCTAACAAGCTCACCGATGGTCGGTGACGATGGACAAGGTGGGCGGCCCCGGCGAGAGCTACGACGATCTCGTCGCTTCTCTTCCGAAAGACGATTACAGATGATTCACCCAATGTGGCACATGATTCACCGGAAATGGCACAGCGGTCAACAATGATGATGAGGTACCTTGGATGATGAAGGATGTGGATCCAAATTTTCGGTTTGTTCTATGTTTGTCTCTGAATTTTTGGGTTAATCTTTGAATTTATGGATTTGCTTTTTGTTTTTTTAACAGATCTTTAATTTTTATGTTTGTTTCTCTATATATCTGTGAGATTTACGATTAATCATCTCTTCTGATAGATGAATTTGATTTTTTGAGTTGTTTTCTGAAGTTGCAATCTGTAGTTTGTTAATTTTGGTGCTACGATCTTGTGAACATGTTGTGAATTTTGTTAATTTTGTATTGTTGCTTTAAAAAAAAAAAAGTGAT
>JBBYHH010482558.1:0-11226 GCA_038382905.1 Daphne laureola
CAGACGGTCTATCGGTAAGTATCATCGAAGAAATTACCGACAGATCATCTGTCGAAAACATATCACCGATAGACTATCTGTCGGAAAAGAGCCACCGATAAACAATCTGTCAGAAAAGGGCCACCGATAGACAATCTGTCGGAAGCACAGGACCGACAGACGGTCTGTTGGTAAGCTGATACCGATAGACCGTCTGTCGGTCTTATGATTCTGACATCGGTATTCCAGTTTTTGTTTTAAAAAAAATTATTATAATAATAATAATAATAATGGTTTTTGGTGTACAACTAAACTCATTTAATAAAATAAACATTAATTAAAAATCCAAAATGTTCAACATCGTACTCATATAAAAATATGTCAAGCATGGATTTCATAAACTTCTCAGCCGATCCCAGCTTAAATGGAGATTCATCTTTGAAATCTTTCAGTTTATGCTCTTCTTCTTTCGATGAAGCCATCTTTAATAAGCTCTCAAGAAGCTCTGCACCCAGTGAGGACAGAGGAAAGTATATGTTTAAGGGTAAAAATAATTGGCAATAAATCTTGCCTAGCGGAAGCTGGGCAAGCTTACTCTTAGATCCGCCTCTCAAATAGCCCCAACTCACCAATTAAGAAAGTAAGAAGTAACTCCTGAAAACTGTGAACCACGGTTCCAACTTGACCTGGAAAACAAAACAGTTAAACAATAGAGGAATACATTAGATCATCTAGAAAATTAGGTAATTAGGCAACAGATAGAAGATCCTCTCAATAGTATATGAAGAAAGAGAGCAATATATTAAGTTCTGACTATAAACATGATAGAAAATTGTTGAAATATACTAGAACATATTTAGGTTTGAGCCAATCGAATGCTTCATTATCTTGAGAAAGTACTTATAGTGTTACAA
Source organism: Daphne laureola (assembly GCA_038382905.1). Classification (NCBI taxonomy): domain Eukaryota; kingdom Viridiplantae; phylum Streptophyta; class Magnoliopsida; order Malvales; family Thymelaeaceae; genus Daphne; species Daphne laureola. Next base: position 894 of record JBBYHH010482558.1, read on the forward strand.
CCTAATTGGGTCCTAATTGAACATGAACTTGAAATACTAAAGAGAGTAGAAGTCTAACACCTAAGCAACCTAACTCTATTGAACTTAATAGAGCTGACTTGCAGCCTACGCTACTAGGATAGATACTGCTAACACTTAATAATAGCTAATGACTCTAACACATTCTCTAATTTTATTTTCACCTCGTGATGTTCCCACCAAGCTCTCAATGTCGACCTTGATTCTTATTCTATCTTCTAATTTATGTTCACTCATCGATCCATCAAAGCTTGCATCTCCATTACACTCATTTTCATTGTATGTTGTGTCTTCATTGCCTAACAATCAGGGCCGTATAACGAGGCAGATCAGAGCTATCGTATAAAATCTTCCCCTTCAACTTAAGTTGGATATATTTATTGACTAAAAGCGTCTACAACAATTATAGCTAATTTTAAGTTTAATTATAGCCAAAATGATTAAAAAAAACTATTTTAGCTAGTGACTTTAATACCCTCATCACATCAATACTAGTCATTAGCTATTTTGGCTAGTAACTTTAACATTTTAGTTTTTTGCTCCCAAATTTGGAGAGGATAGTAGAAAAAGCTATTATGGCTAGTGTAATAGGTAACATTGTTGGATCAGATTTTTTTTTATTTTTCTATTTTGACTAGCTATATTTAACTTAGGAGTCTTATAACTAGTATTGTTATAGATGCTCTAACACATCAATGGTATCTCTTCACTTTAGTACTTGTATCTTCCTCAATACTTCTTTCCTTCTTGATAATAGAGCCTAAATACATAGAAGAGTTACATTTAAAAAGTTCTTCAAATTTATATTATCTTGGGTTCAAGCATTAAATTACTATGGATTTCAATTAAATCATCTATATTACATTACGTATTTGAAGACAACCTAGTAGCGGTCAATCAGTATTAAACACCGCTACTATAGTAGCAATAACATCGCTATCATACATGCCATTTATTTTGGCTCTACTAAGTAAGTGATAGCGGCGCAACCTCTACTATAGTAGCTGATATTTATGCGGCTATGCCGCGACAAGCTTATTTTATAAAATAAAAAAATAATTTGAAATTCATCTATATTTAAACACAAATTCAAAATATCATCTTAAAACGCAAAAAACCCAGATTTTAGTTTCAATCCAATTCTTCTCATCTTTGTTTCATCTTTAACCAAGAATACGTACAAAAAAAAAGAACTAAGATCTATCCCGACGGGCTACCACATTTGTATGAAAGTTCAACCTATACCAAAAATATAAAAGAAAAAACACAAAATCCAAGCCCTTGTCATTATCTTCTATGTTAGTCAGAGCCACTGCTAACGGTCTACCGATGCACTTGCTTCCAACTTGATCGTGGTGCATGAGAGACGTGGCGAGTGACAAACAAGAAAGATGGAGTAAATTTGAGGATGCGGGTGAAGAAAGTTTGAGAGAAAAGAGGATATTTGAGAGATGGAGAAAATGAGAGTTTCAAATCTAAATCTGAAAATGAAGATAATTCAATCCAAATTTAATTTTGTATGTAGTGGAGACGTTGTAGCGGTGGAGACGCTACAAACGTTTGTAGAAGCCATTACCGCTATTTCTTTGCTGTAATCATTATATCTCATTTTATTCCTAGCAGCATTAATTGCAATCATTGGCGATGAATTCTTATAAAATTATAAAAACCACTACTAAAATGGAATCATGTACTAGTGTTAGAAACGTGGGACTGTTAGTGCAATAATTGGCGATGAATTCTTATAAAATTATAAAAATCACTACTAAAATGGAATCATGTACGTAGTGTTAGAAACGTGGGACTGTCCCTTCATTTGACTAATCACGATGTTGGAGGCAAAATTATATCTTGAATCAAGAAACTTGCTAAGGCTCAGTTCAATTTTTTCAAATTTTAATATACAAAATAATCTTAAATCTATTCATTCGTCATTCAATTTCTATAATTTTTTTTTTTAAATTTCCCTACTCACATACATCTTATCCATCAATAAAAAACACATTTTAAAAGTGGTGATAATTTAAAAAAAAAAAAAAGTTAGAGTGTAACAAAAAGGAGGCCGACCAAAAAACCCTAGGATGAGGGATCTTCTCAGCGCCGTCGCCTCCACCATCGGCGTTCGCTTCCTTCCTCCGGCGTTCGGTCGTCTCCAGAGACGCGGTGCTCGGACATCTCAGCCTCTCCGATGGCTTCCTTTGGGTCTCTGTGGCCTCCCCTCTCCCCCGGTTTCGTGGGGTCGCTGCCGCAAGCGACGCCGCGTTTTTGAACTGGGTCGTGCCGTTCCAGACATGGTGCTACGGTTTCACCTCTCTCTCACCGCAACCGCTGCAACTGGTGCCCAACCGATTTCACGTGCCGTCAAGCATATCTCTCATCATCACCGTGGATCGCTTCTTGCGACCGGCTCATCCTCACAAGTCGCTGGTCACGGGGCTTCGTTTCAGGTGGCGTGCGCATCATCCTCGGGTCGTTCCGATGCAAGGGATTTCAGAGTCTTCGCCGCCCCTACGCCGCTGACGACTACGTTTTGTGGCCGGCGAGCATCATGGGTTTGGGGAGGGCTCTTTGTTTTTTCTGATTTTTTTCACCGCCGAGGTTTGTTCAGTTTCTTGGTTGTTTCGGCGGTAGTGCTTCACTGTCGGTTGGGATTTTGTGTGTTGATTGATGGTAGGGGTTCGATTTCAGAATTGGATGATTGGTCCATGGTTCGTTTGCAAGGACGTGAGAAGAAGACTCGCTTATCAGTAGCAGTGGCAGGGACCATCAGTAAGAGTTTGGTTGGGCATGGGGTATTCTTGCCCAGCCTGGAGCAATGATGCCCAAGGCCGGATGGGGAGCGGTTTTTGAACCACCCTCTTACCCTTCAGTTATCAGATTTTGGTTCATTCTAGTTTCTTTACTATTTTTGGATTTTATCGTTTCGTTTGTTTTGCTTGATACTTGTGTTGATGGGATGACGTGTGTTCTTTGGGATCGTGAAATTTCTCTTCTGCGCACCGTCATGGTAGGTTGGTGCTTAGCTCTTGTGAAGCTATTTTGGCGCGTCTTGCTCGGTATTAAGGATCTTTATACCCCTACCATGACCACCTCTGCTGTTTTCAAGCCTTCGAGCTTTGGTGAAAGTTTGACGATTCCATGGAAGACACTCCTCTTATTGGTCACAAATTTTATCCATTTAGTTATTTTTGCTGGTAAGTTTTATTGTCGTCTAGCTTCATATCTTAGTTATGATGGTTTGGTTATTAGGCCATCTTTTGTTTTGGCTATGGAATTTCTAGGGACTTTCTCAAAAAAAAAAAAAAAACACATTTTAAAATTTCTCAAAAAAAAAATCTTATTCCAAATTAACTAAGCCTAAAGGATAAAGATGTGGCCAGGTTATCAAAATGTCTTAGGATGAGCGTTGAAAAATCGGTTTGCAAGAAGAAATGGTAGCTAGTCACATCCCGAGTGCTTATTGTGCACAAGTTCTACAAGTAACCATTATCCATCCATATTATATATTGGCCGGGGACCTTATGATTTGATTATTTCCAAATTCTTTTCATTTCGGTGTGGCATTATGTGATTGAAATTCATGTGACTCCCTCCGATTCTATTTAATTTCGGTGTCGCATTTATCTTGAGAAAGTACTTATAGGATCAACGTGAAGTGGAGTACTGCGGCTGAGCTAGTAGTGGTGGATCAAAAGAAATAAAAAATAAGTTACTCCTTCCGTATCTATTTAATTATTATGTTTGATTTTTTAATTTTATTTAACTAAAAAAAAATATTAAAAAAAATTTAAAATAAATATTTTTAGAAATTAGACTCATTGATCTATTTTATGTATATAAGTTACTTAATTTTATATAACAAGATATTGAAGGAAAAAAAAATAGTTTTAATGCTGAAAAAGAAACGTATCTATTAAAAATGGACAAAAGGGCTACAATTTTACATACTCAAGTCATATATATTTTATTTTTAAAACAAAATGGCTCATTCTAATAAACAAATGTCATAATAAAATAAACCGAAACAAAATAATAGCTAAAACGCTACATAATAAAGGTGTTAGAGACCCTAAACATAAAGCTAATAAAATCGTTAAGCACTTACACCTAACCAATTGCAGACCCATACTCGAGGTTAATGGCTCATTTCACTAATACAAGGTATGACATATAACTCATTTAAATTTGACTTTCGATACCCTCGACATGTTCCCAAACACCAAAATGATATCGGTGCATCATGACAGTGAGTTAATGGGAAAAATAGAGCTAAAGGTTGTGCAGGAGTAGAAAACTCGCCACGACACAACAACCAACTCCAGAAAAGAAATGCCACAGACAAACCGTAAAATATCCAGACTAGAAGAAAATGAAAAACCAAAAAGGTCAATTGGAGTAGTACTAGAACTGTTCAGGGAGACCCAAGACCCAAACAGTTCACAAGACGATCAGTCATGGTGGCGGGCAGGATGAGTCGCCGCTCAGTCCTGCCATTACCAGAAAATCCACCACCATCTGAGCCACCTCACCGGCCTCACCTATGCTATTATATAAGTTTCGGATGCATTTCCTCTTGTTCTTTGTTATACATGCTCTAGGCGTTACGCTGAAGAAATGGTATAATAGGGATTATTGGTCTGAGATGTCGGCCCAGCAAACCCAACAGCGGCAGATCCCGCAGTCGCTGGTGACCGACCAGGGTGTGACGACTGAGCATGGTTTCATCGACAACTTAATAGGGTTTCAGGAGAATGATTTTTTTAGGTTCCTCGATCCCCAAAACCCTAACCCGAACAATAATAACAACAATTTTTAGAGGCTTTTATAAAAATTATTAGCATTTAGATATAAATTGACAATTCATTATATATATATATATATATATATGTGTGTGTGTGTGTTTCAATTATATATTTAATTTCATATTTACATTTATTATTTAATTTATTAATTTAATTGCAAAATTAATTGAATACAAAAAATAAATTTAAAAAAAAAAACAATTATTGCGGTTGTCTGTGTAGCAGGCCGCAGCCTCTCCCGTAATTGTTACCGTAGCACTACCGCGGAGGAGGCCGCAGTAGGCCATGCTTACTTGACGTCAGGGGTGGACCCACATGGGACCCGTGCCCCCAGTAAAATTTTACAAAGTATGGTTGTAGTGGTAGTATTTTCTGACAAAAATAAAATATAGGGACTAATTTAAAAATATGTACATGAATAAAGAACTAGTTGACATATAAAGCCAAAAAGAGAAGGTGGACTCTGCGCATCGCATAGCTTGTTGTTTCCAAGAAAAGGTGGGTAAATTACGTTTAGTGTCCTAGTAGTTTGTATATTTTATTTTTCAAGTCATAAAAGTTGATGTTTTATCCTATACATTCTAAAGTTTTGATAAAATGTTAAAAATAGGTCCTAAATATTTGTAATGTGGCCAATCAATATTGAATAAAATAAATTATTCTCTTCTAATAAATAAGAGTGTTAGTCTCCATAAAAAAAGGAGTGTTAGTATTTAAAAAAATAAGAATATCATAGTAATTTGAACGAATAAAATTAGTTAAAATATTCATTAATTAGTAAAAATTGCTTTAAAAATTTATTAGACTATCAAGTTTTAAATAAAACGTTGGAATCCATGACTGAAAATGTTTGAGAAATAAAATCATAAATTAAATGATAAAAAGTATGTATTTTAAAAGTTACGGGATTGAGGGAGTTTTTTTTTCTCAAATAAATTTTAAAAAGAAAAACTAAATTTTGCCCCCACATACCAAAATTTCTGGGTCTGCCACTGCTCGGCGTAGTGTGGTAATGGGATGTTTGGGCTATGGGTCCGTCTCAATGATCAGTGTAGGTATTTGTTTTACCTGTTTTTTCTTTGCGCTTTGTTTTTGTTTCCGCTTTATGGTCGTGTATTCGTTGGTTACTTCCGATCTACTTTGGTTAGCCTGAATATCTTGGTGGCTCTAGTTCAAGTCGGCTTTCCTCTCACTTCGAGTATGCCAACGGGTAGTGGGCACTCTTTATCTCTTTTTGAAGTTGTGTGTGGTCTGGTCAAGCTCAAGAATCTATATGGTTACTCTGTTTGAACTTGTGTTTTTTCATGCCTTTCCGGCATTGTTGAGATAATCTAGGCTCTATTCGTAAAATCAGGGACTCACCAATATCAGGGTTTAATAATTATTGATAAATGATAAACCTCACTCTCATTTATGTAAATGTTCAGAAAACCTCCCACATTTTAAAACCTTACAATTTTCCCACCCTCTTCCCCTTCTCCACAGTCTTTGTTGCCCCACATCACCGACCTCACCTGTAGATCTTCTACCACCATCGCCGCCATATGTTGAGCCCTAGTTCCGCCGCTGCCAACCCGAGCATTACTGATCCCACCAACCCAAAACCCCACAAGTTTTCTCCTTCTCTATTTTACTCATCTATCTAAGCATCTCCTCCCTGACCACCCTGCCTTCGTCCCCCTCCAACACTGCCACCGATCTTCACCTTTTGTGCCGCCTCCCCCTCCCTTATCAACGTCGAGGACTTACTCTCCGACATCCTACCCAGCCCACCTCGTCCTCTTTGGTCCGAAAACGGACTGGGGTAGAGGTCAGGTGAGGGAGAGCGATTCAATGGGATGAAGAATAGTGAGGCGCCAACGAGGCAGTGGTTGGAGGCATCCTGGTGAGATCGAACTAATTTGAGGAGAAAAGTAAGTTTTGGGGTTCAAAGCTAATTTAGAAAAACTTAAAGGGTGATGTAGGATTTAACTCATATTGATGAAAGCATGATATGGGAAAAAGCTCAGTTTATATTGCTATTATATCCAAATGTTATCTTGGTTGATGGAGTGGTGTTGGGACAATCATACCCTACTGTTTGATTTCTGTTTTTCAATTTTCTTAGTTGGTCCTGTTTTTTCAATTTGCTAGTGTCATCGCATCGCCCTTTTGGCGGTTTTATGGTTGCTTGTTGGACTAGTGTTGTGTCTTGGTTACTTCCTACCACTAATTGGTTAGGTATGGCGTTTGTTGATTATATCTAATAAATTTGATGATCGTTTGAAAAATACTCTTTCATCCTTTATTAGTTATATTTTTTTGATTTTTAATATTATTTTTTATTTAAATTTTTACAAACGATAAATTATTAAAAAATTCTTTAAAAAATATATATATATAGAAAAAATTTTAAAGTTCCGAAACATATATTTTTTAAAATATTTTAATAGATTATTCTTTGTGAAAATTTAAGTCAAAGACAATTTTAAAAATCAAAAAAGCGCAACTAATAAAGGACGGAAGGAGTAGTACTCTTTATGTCTAAATAGGTTGTCACTTTCAGTTTTTTTATTGTCTATAGATTAAGATTGTCTTTGATCCCTATTAAAAAAAAATTATCTTTAATCATTAACTCATTTTACATAAATTTTCACAATTATCTCATCATAACCAACTCCCAACCCCTCTTAACCCGCTACTAAATTTCTTTGACGAGTATTTGACCCCAAAAGTCGACATTCATTCATTTCTACCCCTTCCCTCCACACCTCCACCCACCCCTACTGCCATCCCTTCTGCGCGTCAATCCCCGACCATTGTCTCTCACTCTGCCGCTTCACCCGAGGCTGCTCCAACCTTCCCCGCCATCACAGCCTCATGACCACCTCAGCTACTTGGGACGCCGCCACTGACAGCTCATTTGCCGCTGCGTACGTTACCTCTCCCTTTCTCTCATCACCTACCAAATGTACCCTAGGTTCAAAGAGTGTTAAAACGAGTGCCCTTTGTATTCCTTGTGCACATTCAAAGCCTGTTCAGAAACAGCAATAAAGTCAACTTTAAAGGTTCAGATGTTATCAAACTTCAAAAATTCCTTGAAGTCCAAGTCCCACAGTTCTCCACATTTAAGAGGAAATTGGTGTGCCATATAACTCATCAGTGGGGGCTGGACTTGCAAGTATAAATACATGCAAGGGTGTGAACATGAGAAGTAACAAAAGCAAATCCAACCATCACAAGAGACCTTTCATAATGCTTGTGAGTTGTGCCCTGAAGAGACCTTTTCTTGTCTATTTTCCAATTTCTCACAAGAATAACCAACAAGGGACCCAGACTATGAATCAGAATTCCGATTCAGGCATCGCTTTGGGCCTGCATAAACACATAAGCTATCAGCACAAGGCTAAAACCCCAAACTTCCCTCCCCGGTTAGCTTGAATCAGGATCCGGTCTCACTTTATGGTGTCCTCTACTGTGATGGGACAAGGGAAACTGAGACAGCCGATCTGGGTTCATTCAACTCTGTCAGAGTCAGAGAGACGGTCGTACTTTAATATACAATAAACCACTACATAGATCAATCACATTGTCGGAAGAAAAAGGATTACAAGCTTAAAAAGGCCTTGGGAGAATCACAAATGCCACAAAAATAGCCATAGGTTGTCAATACACGAATTAGGTTAGCAGAGATAAACACGCCTCACCTCCACAATGCTCGTAAACCACCGGGAAACCCGACGAGTACAGACATGGAGGTCTATTCCCTGACAAATAACTGCAAACTAAGGAAAGTACATGACGCACAGCAGGGAAGATTCACTTGCTTACTAGCATGAGCGAGCGAAACAGACAGTTCACAGTGTTCTACTACCCCAGGTTTAGCGAACCATCCTTCATCAGCTTCATGCTCAGACTGTTGAACCTTCCTCTTGAATAGTGACGCGATGCCTTTCTCCAATCTGTGCCGGTCTTCATCATTGCCACGAATTCATCATAGCTTATATGCCCATCCTGTGATCACAATATAGCTGTTGGCCGAACTGGAAAAACAAGAAACAGCAATACTGAAAGCATATTGATGGAAAGCTTCGCGGTTTTACCTTGTCTGTGTCTACTTCTTGGAATATGTCAATTGCAACATCAGCACAATCATCACCTTCATCTTCCCTCAAGGCTTCTGTAAGCTCATCTGGCTCAATAAATCCATTGCCATCTTTGTCAAAATATGAAAATGCCTTTCGAAGGTGTTCATCATTTCCCAGTCTTTGCAAATGGAGAGAAACAGCTAGGAATTCGCCGTAATCTAGTGTCCCTTTTCCACTAGAATCCACCTGTTGCGAATACGCAGCGTCAACATCCAATCATCTCTATAGGTTTCTCAAGCAAACATGAGGTATCCTTTACAAATAACAAGGAAAGATCGATGCAAGAAAAATACAGAGAATAACATGTTAGAAGACCTAAAGGTTGTCAATTCGTATGTTCTTACTGAATCCTATACCTGACATGTCTTGATGCCATCGATATCGATATACGATGCAAGTCAACAGGAAAAAACTGCATATGTTGTGAACAATACATTCAAATTTGACTGAACCAGAAATTTCAAACTATAAAACAACAAAATAAAAAAGAAGAAGAGCATTTCTTTGGGGCCAAAAGACTTTTCCCCATTGATATAATTGACATCCAAATCCAAGATAACTAACAACTCTTTCCAATCAATAATACTCCATAATAGATCCGAGCACACTTACCGCTTCAATAAGCATCTGAACCTCAGACTCCTCAAGTTGGGAGCCACTAGTTTGAAGTCCCACTTTTAACTCTTCAATTGAGACAATACCGTCATTGTCTGTATCAATCTTGTTGAACATTTCTTTGATGCTTTCAGTTTCTTCAACAGACAAGAATTCAGCAATCACCTGATCAAACGTTACATTTAAGATTCTGTCTACTAAGGAAAAGTACAAGTCACAAAGTAATTGAAATGCAACACAATCAACCAACCCTGAGTGCTTTTCTTTTGAATCTGTTCATCATGGAGAATTGTTTAAGCCTTGACTTGACCACATCTCCAAGAGGAACATTAGATGCCTTTTTAGCATTTAGAAGCCATGGATGCTCTGCATGCAGATAGCTTAGCATCATGAACAATTAGCAATGGGATTTCTTTTATATAATATATGGCTCCATGCAAGCATAAATAATACTCCTTTTGACCAGCCATGGAGATTAAGGAACATTGCTGACTTGATGGTAATAAAGTAAAGCAGAAATATAAGACAAAAGTAACTTTTTTTAGTGGGAAGGAAAATGGAGGGTAATAAGGTACAATTGGTTTGAAAAAAGTTCCCTAAAAAGGAAACATATCAAATTTGCTAGAACAACCCAAAAACGAAAACATATTAGTTGTGATGGAACTGAGGGAATATATTTTAAGTCTGAACAGCTAGAAGTTTATCAAAGGCACGAGATGCTCCTAGGTGCAAACAGAACCAACATCGTGGTACAGGAAACTAGGTTCCTAA
>JBBYHH010482780.1:0-11224 GCA_038382905.1 Daphne laureola
AAGCTAGGAAAGTAGAAGAGAGGAGTTTGTTATCCATTTTCAAGCTTTGTTTCATGAAGGAAAACTTATGAAACATGTTCACCTATAATTTCTCTTAAAGCTTGATAAAATAGGCCTTGAGAGTGGGATCCTTGCACCTTGCTTCCTTGCTCCTTCAACAACCTTGAAGACTTGTTGATCATGATGAAGATGGATGGAAGGATGAAGGAAATGAAGATGATTTTTTGGTAGAAATAGTGTGATGAAGCTGGCAGTTTAGTGAGAGAGGGAGAGATGAGAGTTGTGTGGAAGTGAAGTAAAATGAATTGTGGTAGTAAGAAATTGTGAGGGCTGCTGATTTGGGTAGTAAAATGGGGTAGGAAAGGGTAGTATAATTGATCAATCAATAGGCTAGGGAGCATGATCCTAAAAATCCTCCTTAGGTGTAATATTAAAATGCTAGGTTAAAAAGAATACCCATTAAAATACTAACCCTAAAAATCAACCAACCCTCCTCTAATTCGGTTGCGCCAATTAAATTAGGATTATGGGCGTTTTCATCTAATTTTTCATAACAACCATTTTACCCTCTGAAACTGAATTTTGTGAAAATGGCCCGGGACTCACGTTCACTTATAAAACTATGAAATCACATGGAATTGAGCTCAAATTAATTCTCGGGACATGAGAATTATCAAAAAATATGTTTGTTTCTCCAAAACGGTCATTTTACCTTCCAAGATCAATTTTTGGTAAAATAGTCTGGGGTTCACGTAACCTTATAAAAACATTAAATCCTGTAGAATGGACCTCAAGTTAATTCTCAGGATATGAGAATCATTAGAAAACATGACCTGCACGCTTGGAAAATAAAGTCCCAAAAATAGCAGATTTTGACCGTCGGGTAATTTTTCCTAGAAAATTATTATTCATCAGTGGTGACTATAACATTAGAGTCATCCCACATGGAGTGGAAAAGGGAGAAATCTGGTCCTTATATAAGGTTCCAGACTCTTTACCTACAAGACACGTTTTACCTGGTGGGCGTGCCAGGTAGAAACAAATTCATGTGGGCTCAGCCCAGAACGGACAATATATTGGCCCAAGTACACGGTCTGTAATAGTTTGGTATCAGAGCTGGGGTTGTACTGGGTCAATGTGCCAGCGATGACGTTGGGCTCCCTTGAGGGGGGGTGGAGTCATCCCACATGGAGTGGCAAAGGGAGAAATCTGGTCCTTATATAAGGTTCCAAACTCCTTACCTACAAGACGTGTTTTACCTAGTGGGCGTGCCAGGTAGAAACAAATTTGTGCGGGCTAGGCCCAGAGAAGACAATATCTTGGCCCAAGTACACGGTCTGTATCAAGCTCAAGTTAGCTAGAAGTATCTAACCCCAACTCATGTTAGATAGAAGTAGCTAACATTACCTCACACTAGCTAAAAGTAGCTAGTACTAGCTAAAGTTAGTTCACAAGTAACTAACTCTAGCTCAAGTTAGCTAGAAGTAGCTAACTTCGGCTCAAGTGATCTAGTCTTGATGAAGAAGTGACATTCAGCTCGAGGTGAACTGAAAGGAGCTCATGGGACCTCAAATATGTGTTATGTAATCATTTGGAATATCTATGTGATGTTTCACCTTGATTTGTATGTGTTATGTAATCATTTGGAATATCTATGTGATGTTTCACCTTGATTTGTAAGTGGTAACACCCATTAGTACCATTTTGGACAAAATAGGGGTATGTTGGTAAAATGGACACGTAAGGTGTAAGGTGTATGTGTTGGAATTATTTGATGCACCAAGAACTTCTTGAGGTGGTACTCCTACTCAGATGAGTGTATCTAAAAGTTAGCTCGCTACAACCAAAAGTAGTTGTGAACACAAGTTAGTTAAAGGTAACTAACATCAGCTTATTTTGAAGAAGAAGAGACCATTATGCCATCTTTTATCAAAGTAAGGGTATTTTAGTAAAAGGGCACTAATGAGTTTAAAGGAGCTCAATTATGTGAAATGAAATTGTTTGGAACTATTTTATATAATTCCAAATCTCACTTTGTACTTATAACTACTTTTAGAACCTTTTATCAAAGTATGGGTACTTTGGTAACTTTGGTACAAGGTGTTTGCACCTTGCACCATGGAATAACTTTATTAATGGTTATATTTTGATATAGCCAATTTTTGGAAGAAAATATAAAGGTTAAATGCTATTCATTTCAAGGAAATAAATAGTTAGTGAAATAGTAAAATGAGTAGCCATGAAAGCTTAAATGTAAGCTTAATAAAGCTTTAGTGGAAGCTTTAATGGTAAAGTAATTAACATAATTCTAATGGCCATTTTCCTTAACTATAAATAGATTAGAAGAATGGTCATTAGGATTACACTTGGTTCACATAATTCTTGCAATATTCTTCTTATTTTTTTCTCTCTCCATCTTGTCCACCTTCTTCTCTTCTTTGGTACTCAAAGGAGTCCTCTTCATCTTCATCTCCATCTCCATCCACCATCATTCTTGAAGGATTCAAGGAGACTATTCATCAAGAATGAACAAGGAAAGAGCATACATTTTGGAGCAAGGAATTGTATTCCTTTAGCTATTTTTCCAAAGGTGTAATGTACATAGTTTTGACCCTTTATTGTATAAATATGTATGCTACCTTCCACTCATTTGTTTTTGTATAAATGAGCATGATTAATCAAGAGACATCATGCCATTTAATCCGTCATATTAAAGTGTGTTTATACGTTCATATGAACATGAAATGAGAATCTAAAAGATCTAAAATCTTCACTCTCTCATATCACTTGAACACTTCAAGTGCACTTGTGTTCTGTATGAACTACTTCAAACATACTTGAACTCATCAAGTAATTCCTTTTCAGACCCCAGACACATGATGTACTTTCTTAATTACAATCAGTCTCTTTTGACATTCATGATTGCATTAAGTGTTGAGTACTCATCATAATTACCCCAAATTCTATCCTTTCATATTGCTCTAGTGCAATATGTTAGCTCAAGGTTGAATTATAGGTATGTACATCATCTCAATAGTGTCTTTCCTATCAGCTTCACTTACTTAGCTTATCATGTCAACTTGACTACCCACAAGGAAGATACTCCGGTCTTAATCCACTAAGACCTTAGACAACCAATCAAAGTAGTCATCCTTGACATGAATCACTAAAAGTGAGCTAAAGTTACTAAGAGTCTGATACATAAAATCTCACACTAAACAAGAATAGAGACAACTTGTTTAAATTCTACTGTTGGTCAAATTTCATGGTCATGGAACGCCTAGAATACATCTTTTAAGTCTCATAAAACACTTCTAGGGACTTTTGTTGTCACCACCCGTTCCATGCATGGCCAGGCGGAAGCGGACATAGGGCCGGAGGGCGGCGGTGATGGTCACTTTTCCTATAAACAGGCAGCAATATACAGTGGGCTGGATCCACAACCCAGTCCTTGGATCACATTACCTTAACAAGAACATGCTACGACAATAGCATAACGACTGTACAAAAATCCTGCACTTAACATCATTAACAAATCCTGTACTTTCAAATTTTCTACATTTAAACATCATTCATAACCTTGCCATTTCAATAACTAACATACCGTAACAGCCATGTACAATTCCTACATATCAAATCACAGCATAATATACTAAGCTCTGTTCAGACCAGGTGAACCAGAAAGGAAGCTGCCTCAGGCAAGCATTCCCCGATAAAGTAGTCATGCATAAAAAATTCAGAACTTATCATTTTGCATATATACATCTCAAAATCAGCAATTAGTCCAACACTATACACGTTCCAAAACATGATCTTCTATGCTATATGCACTATGAAATCTACATCTACAGAGCCAGCTTTATAGACATAAAGCACCTACGGTAATCAGGTAGTCTGGTCTGAGCAACATCGATAATCAAGACCTGATCCTGCTGCTGCTGCAAACTACACATAAAGAAAAGTTAATCGTCAGTCATCCTGTATAGTGCTCACTCAGTAAATTCTAGAAAGAACTATTTATAACATTATCCCATTTTTCCCATTTCAAAATCATATCCGTATCATATCTATTTCTCTATCGAGATCACCTCCTCCCAATCCTATTATTAGTAGTCGTAATCGTATAAGGATCTACTTTGAACCTTTGTACAAAATCACAGTGAGTGACCTGCGGAATCTATTCTGCAGCCCCATAACCTGAAGCTCCTGAAAAGATATAAATGTAAAGGGGTGAGTTCCCGAGAGAACTCAGTAAGGACTGAGGTAGGAAAATAGGTATATCGATCAGTACGTGCAAAGACAATGTTAGCATGAATAGTATGAAGTATACTACAGTTCATGTAGCCTATATAAATCATGGATGAGTGATATGCAATTCACAGTTCAGTAACGGTCACGACGGTCTCCGATGGTCGGTTTTCAACCAATCAGAGTTTCACAGTAACAATATATAATAGTAAAGGTGCATAGTACTAGCACGGGGCGTACGTCCCTGTCACCGTCATCAGTACAGTACATAATCATCAGGTTCCCAGTGATGACCACGCAGATCGATCACAGAACCTGGTATCCCTTAGCGATCACTAGGTGATCGCAGTACATCATCAAGGGTGTTACAAGTCCTGCATGTGAGAAACCTGCACACCTCTAATTCTACCATGTACTTAGTCTCGGGAGTCACCGAGCCCCACCCTCGGCCTGAGGCTAACTTCAAGCAACCCAAATTGCATCAAGCGTCCTAGTTATGCACATTCAAGAAGGTTGAGCCCTTACCTGTGAATAACAGTGGTAGGAAGCTGTCCGTGCAATCCGACCCACTTGTACTTTTTAGGTAAATTCCTCCGGTAGACTATTCCTTGTTGTTCAAGTGATTCTCGTCAGCTCTAAACAACCATATATTAATTGAGGAATCAATTTCTATCATTCCATTTTTAGAATTTTCAACACTTGGGAAATTTCTCGGTTTCCGACCACTTTTTTAAAAAGTGTCAGAATCTAACATTGTTTTCCTATCTTACCCTTTACCTTTAAAAACATTCAATTTTATCATTACTTTGGCAATTTACAGCATTTACCATTAACTTTTTCTAAGTTAACAATTCGGCCCAAACTTTCTAAAATGACCATTTCTTACCTAAATTCAACGTAACTTCATACACAAGCAACTTTCCTAAGTGTAAGACCATCCATGCTTTAACATTCAACTTTCACCATTCAAATCTCAATCTTTTCATCCATAACAATTTAGCCCATTTTTCTAAAATGAGCTAAATCTCATCCATTTTCTCTACAATTTCATGTACATACATAATAATCCATTTTAACATCAATCATGAACAAACATTGAACTTTTCTCAAACATTCCTCAATATTTCCATCTTTGAACAATTTGGCCTCACTTGCAAAACAAACATCCATTGGCCAAATTGTTCTACTACTTTACCTATCCATAATTCACCTTAGTTTAACACTACTTATCACTAAACATTCCATTTATCAACAACATTCATCAACTTTAAAAAATCCATCAATATTTTGGCCTCATTGTGAAAACATGATAAACATTCTTTCATTCTCATGTTTCTATCATATTAGGGCCCTAAACACGAACCTAACATCATCCAAACCACTTTTACACATTCATCATCAACTTCAACATTCACCACCCAATTCGGCATCAACCTTAAAACCAATCATCTCAACATTTTCCCATACATTTTTAATTAAATTAGGAGTTCCTAAACACCCCTAATTCATAGCTTTCAATATAATCAACATTGAATTCCTATTCTTAAAATTTAATGCAATTTTCGGCCAAAGCATGAACACCATCATCCATGTTGATTCTCAACTTATTCAAAGCATTAAAGTTGTTAAGAATCAACCGAAAAATACAATTGAATCATTACTTTAATACAATTCAACACTTTGATCAACTTCAACAAAATTTGGTCAACTTTGACTATAATTGACCATGGCCTTAATCAATGATTCAATGTTTCTTCCAAGTATTAAAAATGCTTACAAACATCCCTAGAACACGTTTTAGACCTTACTTAAGCTCAATTATACCCTTTGATACTCTACCTCAAATTTGGCCCTTAAACCATAGCTCAATGATTCATGATGAATTAACCAATAATTCAAGAATTAAACAAGCTCTAATACCACCCAAGAACATTAATTTAACATCAATTTAACCTTCCCCTAATTTTGGTTCAAGAACACCATATGAACCCTAGCTTGATCCTTGCAATTTCATGATGTTTGGATGGTATTAAACTTGTTTCTACTTCAAATTCATCATTAAATCAAGATTACCTCTCCAATTCTTCAAGAAATTTTTGCAAATCTTCACCCTAGCTTCATGGAGAATTTGGCTAGCTTTAGAGAGGAGAGAAATGGTGTGTTTTCCTTGTGCAATTCCAGTTCTAGGTTGAATCCTTCATGAAACCAACTTAACCTTAAATTTTTCAAGCTAGGATGGCAAGATTTGATGAAGGTTTTGAAGCACAAATGGTGAGGTAGAGAGGGAGAAACCACCGGCTGGTGATGGAGAAGAGAGAGAAGTAAAATTTTTAACTTTTGATATTTCTAAGTCATAAACCATATCTTATACTATACTATACTTATTTAATATCATTTCCTTTCTTTTCCTTACTACCACCACCATTTAATCCATTTAAATTACCAACATAACATAATTTCATCGTCTCTAATTATTTACCATAACAATTTTACATTTAAGTGATTTTCCATTAAATCACAAAAATATGACATTTGGCATCCATTACCAACAATTGTAACAATTATGTAATAAAACATAATATTTCATGCCTTTTCAATTTCTTTCTTCATTTTTTTCACTTAGCCCCAACCTCAAGTTTTTCCAATGAATTATCCATTTTCTATCATTTTTTCCTTAAATGACCATTTTGCCCCTAAAGGTGAAATTGGCAAAAATGGCTCAAAATTATGTGGTGGCTGTAACATTTGTCTTGCATCACTCCCACTTGAAGAGATATCCACTAATGGTGAGGAGTGTTTCATTTGTCCCTCTTAAAACCCCTTGAAGTGTACTCCCTTTAACTCATAAAAGGAGGACATGTCATATACCATGAAATGTATCCATGTAAGCTCGAGCTTACTCATAAACATAGGTTAGGATATAGAAGTGGTTTATACAAGAACGGTGAACCGAAGCACCTCATCTTGATTATTTCTTAATCAATGCGACATAGTAGCTAAAGTGTCATGTGTTGGAGCATGACTCCCTTATGAGTTACATGTCTCTTTAGAAATAACATAAAAATGAGCCTTTAGCTTGTCTCATCCTTAATCTCACACAAGATTAAGGATGAATGACTTGGTGTGAGTAAGTCATTCTTAGCATAAGTTTGACATGTTCATTATTCATTGTGATTCATGAATTGAACTCAATGTATAATCGAATAAATGTCTTTATTGATTCAAATACATATGTACAACATGTATGACACCAAAGAGGTGAAGTACATCCAACAAGTATTTACAGTCTCTTAACACCCATTGCTCTAACATGTCGAGCAAACACTAGGGGTGGCAATGGCTTAGTAAGATGATCTGCCACTATAAGGTCAGTAGAGATGTATTATATCTTGACTTCATCTTCTTCAATTACATCCCTTATGAAATTATATTTCATGCTAATGTGCTTGGTTTTACCATGATACTTGGGGTCCGTAGTATAAGTCATAACCATCATACTATCATTATAGATATTAATAGGATTTTCAATTTGAACTTTGGACTCCAAGTTCTTTAAGATATAACCAAGCCAAAGGACTCCTTGTACAACCGAGGCACATGAAACGAATTCTGCCTCTATTGCTGACAATGTTGTACATGTTTGTTTCTTATTACACAAAGTAGTAGCACCACCATTGATGAGTGTGCAAACACGCACACATTCCTGGGATGTTTGAGACACAATTCTTCTTATTTATGCCTATTTTATCATGATGTTAGTGCATTTTACCTATTTTTCCTATCTTTCGCAGGATGCAAATCTTGGAGGTGAAATTGCACTTAGAAGAGCATAAATTGGAGCTTCGGGATGGAAATTAGCAAAGTGCGGAACATCGAATATCATCTTGAGCTATATTGGAGAATTAGAGTCCAAGAGAAAAGTTGAGAGGGCTAAAATGCACATTTTGCAAACTTGGAGAGCCAAATCAGATGACAAGAGGCGTCACTTCAAGGCACAGGTTTGATGCCTTAAAGTGGCGCCACATTATGACCAGGCGCAGGTGCAGGCATGGGTTTTACAACTCAAATAGGGGCCACCCTTGAAGCCAGGCGCCAGTTATGGCACCTCATGCAGATCTATACGACTCAAGTATGCGAAACTTCAAGCCGTTAGATGATCCCCTTCTTGTGAGGGAGGCGTGGGTTTGAGGCACCATTTTGGCGCCTTGAACTTGCGCCTCCAATCTTCTCTCTCTTGGTGGTTAGACATTCTTATCTGAATTATGGGCTAGTTTAAGACCATTATATCCCTGTTTCAGTAGCCTAACATCACCAACTTGTCTAGGGTCATTAAGGACATTTGAAACCATTATATATATGTTTTAGGGTCAGATTATTTAGTAGGCTAGAATAGTTATGAATTTGGGAGTATTTTTTAGAGCTCTTCTATGAGAGATCATGGGTCTTCTCTATGATCAAACATATTAGGGTGACCTCTTGATGAGTGTACAAACACTCACATATTTTCAGGGTGTTTAAGACATAATTCTTATCATTTATGGTTGATTTATCATGACTTAGATGCATTTTACTTATAATTGTCCAAATCTTATAAGATGCACACTTTAAGGTGAAATAAGAGTAAACAAGCGTAAAACGAAGGCTCGGGATGAAGATTATCGACAAGTGGAGCATGAGAGTTCATCCCGAACTATATTGAAGAGTCAGAGCCCAAAGGAATTATCTTCTGGGCTAAATTGCACGAAACAAGAAGATGAAGGGCCAAAATAGGGGCTAGGTGGCGCCACTCTAAGGCACCATGTACCTGCGCCTTCAACAGAACATGGTGCCATTTATGGTGCACCTCAAGGGCGCACCTCTTTTGCGCATCAGCTTGAAGGTGGCGCCACTTCTGGTGCCTTAACGGTGCACATGTCCTGCGCCCTAGCCAAGCCCGGCACAACTCCCGGTGCCCTAAAAGCGCGACTTGCTTGCGCCATGCACAAAGCTGGCGTATGAACTAGCACCTTAGTGGCGAACATAAACCACGCCTCATGCTTTTGGGTGAATTGCACATGGCATACCTTCGAGTTTACCAAATGGCACCGATTACACCCGCCAGAATTCTCTCTCCTCCAAAACGGTTACGAATTCTTATCCAATTTTTGGGCATGTTTTAATACTAGTTTGCCCCTTACAATTTACTCTTTCAAGACCAATATGTCTAGGGTCAATTTAGTCTTTAAAAAAGGCCTATATATAGTTTTGGGCTGGTTAGTTCATTTACAGAATTCTAGAGCTACGAATTTGAGAGCTTGTTTTGGGAATTCAAGTAAGCTCTAACCTTTTCTTAATTATGTTTTCTTTTATGTTAATTCTTGTAATTAGCATGGTAATTAGTGAGTAGTAACTTATAATCTTCTAGGGTTTAATTAGCCTAGGGGATTATTTATGCATAATATGTCTGTTTAAATTAGATATTGAATCTCTGAACTAGTCCCATCATTTATCATGTTTGTAGAATTGTTGACCCTACAATTACATGCGATCTAGAAATCTGCTAGAACATCCGAGAGGATTTCCCATAGGTAGACCTAGGAGAATCAATTAGCGGGTCTTGTAGGAGTTCGAGAGAACCTTACCTGATCCTCTAGTAGATATTTCTTGTCCATTATTGCCTTAGGGAAGTCGTCCCCAGAGCACGAGAGTGCCTAGTTACGGTTTACTTAGTGAGAGGGTGGACGGTTGTCCGAGAGGAAACCGGACTGACTTATGTGCATACATCTAATTATGGCAAAGAAGACATAGATAATCCTTGAAATTAGGTTGAACTACCCTAGAAGGGCTTTCATCCACTAATCAAACTTTATTTTCGAACCTTTCTTTGATTTACTTGAATTACTTGAACTGTCAAACACAACCTTCATCATCTCGGTAGATAATTTTACACATACTTCTTCATATTGGTAGGATATTCACTAGAATTGATATTTTCACACACACTATATCTTGGGTTTGAACCTCACCAATCTGAGCCTCTATACTAGAATAGATAGATCGCGTGCTATAGTGAGGAAATATAAATAGTTAAATTTAGCTGCGATCAAATTTTGGCGCCGTTGCCGGGGAGACTATAGTGGAAAATTAAAGTTTTTCATGGAGATCCCATCGTGCATGGGAAGGATGGATGACCAAGTAACCCCAATCATCAATGATAACAATGGAGATGAAGCGAACATCAACATACCTAAAGCACCAAACGGAGGCAATCACACAGAAAATGCACCGCAAGGCGAGCGGAGAATAGGACCAACATTGTCCAAAATATTTGCTCCTAAGTTTGGTGAGCAAGAGGAGAGATTGATCCACCCTACACCAGTGCAACATGACTTCACAATTTTAGGCCATGTGCTCACTTATGTGGAATGATACTGTTTCCACAGGGTTGCTAACGAAGAGCCGAATGAGCATTGGATCAATTTTCCATCATCTGTAACACTATTGAATTACGAGGAGTATCAGAGGAAGCAAAACGGATGAGGCTTTTCCCATTCTCACTGGACGGAGGAGCAAAGCGGTGGTACAAGACTTTGGATCCCGAGAAGATAGCTTCTTAGGTAGGTCTACGTTACGCTTTTATTAAGAAGTACTTCCCGCCTCAGAAGGCATTTGAACTAAAAAATCAAATCCTACGTTTCAAGGAAAATGCAGACGAGATGGTAGCACAATCTTGGGAAAGACTTAAAGAATTAATCAAGGATGCCCTCAAGCAGGAATCGATCACGACTACCAAGTTTTTTTATTTTATAAAGTATTATCTAAGAGGACCAGGAGGCATCTGGACACTTTATCTGGAGGTTGGTTCATGCAGAAAGAACCAAAAGAGGCTTGGGATTTACTCAAATTGTTGGAAGTCTTGAAAGAACATCGCACAACTGATGACCGAAGAAGAGCAGGCCTATATAAGGAAGATGCTGATACATCAATGCAAACACAA